>FMBT01000225.1:0-50958 GCA_900095095.1 Fragilariopsis cylindrus CCMP1102 | reverse complement strand
GAAAGATTATATGGAGCTCAACATTATACCTATGGGTACAAGGTCCAACTATTGCTTAGGGCTGTAGGGAGTTAGGAAGGTGCCAGGGTGTCTAAGCCCCCAAAAGGGTCATTTAGGCCCCAAAACAGGTTTTCCCCTTTAGCACCCACATCAGCATGGTCCTGCCCATAGCTCGCCAAGTTTATATTCCTTTGGTGTATATGGTCAACCCATGTGCTTACTTTGGGACAATTCATCTTTTGAGTGTGTACTAGGTCACATACCCCCCCAAATGGGCCATTTTCCCATGTCCTAGGCTGCATCACACCCTTTACCACCTTCCAGTGTGAAGAACACATACCTAGCGCCCCAAGTCTGGTCCAGGTATCCACCCTATGATATTAAGCTCAGATTATACCATCTGATTGGGACTTTATACATGCTAGGATGGGTTAGAATGCCAGAAAGTGGAGTGGTATAGCATAGGTAGCAAGTACCCAGGACATGATTTAGTTTTTCTGCGTTATTTAAATAAAAACTAATAAGAATAAGTCTGTCCTTTGCTAGAAGTTAAATGTTTCTAATTAAGTATTTTTTTCTGCACAAAAGTCTTAGTGTTTTCAATTAATTAAACAGCCTGAAAAGTTAAAGCGTGTTCAAAAACGTGTAAAGTTAAAGTGTTTTGCCTGTACCTCAGTTTTAATGAACGCATCCTTTTTCTCCCCCCCCCCCCCAAAGAAGCCAAGCAACCCCATTATTTATTTGAAAAAATTGGGAAGGTACTGTAAGGCAAGCGTAAAGTTAAAGTCTTTTGAACATACCTCAGTTTTAATGAACTCTTTCTTTTTCTCTCCCCCCCCCCCCCCCCCAAAGAAGCCAAGCAACCCCATTATTTATTATTTGTAAAAATTGGGAAGGTACTGTAAGGCAAGAACGCAAGATGGCAAGATGGCATGCCAGTTCCACACTACAAATACTCTCCTACCTTGGTTCGCATTGCATTGTTTCCTCCTCCCCCTGCCTCCCCCCCCTGCCTGTGTACACCTCTATTTTTTAGAGAGTGTTCAAAATAAATATTAATATTAATATTAATATTAATATTAATAGAAATAGATAAAAGAAAAGACAATAAAATAACTGAGTCTGTCATATCATAGTGGCTAGCTGAATGAATCCCATATGTCATGGGAAACAAAGTGACCTATCTAGAATCCTTCTGGTTCTTATCCTGAAAGGAGGGCAGTTATGTCACGGCCAATTGCTTCTATCATGGATTCCCTTGAACATTGTCGCTAATTGTGGTGACTGATGTTGCTCAATATCCAGGCATCTAATAATGAGCTACCTGACATGCATGCATGCCACCTCGGTCTGCTACTAAATGTCAAGATTCGGCAAGTCACGAGTTGCCTAGGACTGGACCACGTCAGCTACTTCCAGAGCAGACAGAATATTGACATCATGAACAACATGTGCACAGAGAGTGGAAGTCAGTAGAGAAATAGTGATAGTACTAACAGAGAGGAAGTAAGTCTAAGAGTACACAGAATGCACACATCTTGAATAACAACAAGTAAGTAGTACTAATACCAGAGTCTAGCATAAAAAGCAGTTAGTTGTTGATTATGCATGAGATAGGTAAATTATACCTAGTTAAAAACATCAGAATATCAAAGACATTCCAAAGGGGGCCACTCTGTTTTCACTCAGTAATCATTGAAATTGGTAGAATCCCGGGTTTGCCTAATTTAATCTTTAAGAAAGTAGTCCAGTACAAATAAAAATTTATCCTGGTAGGGGCTAGTAGCTCTTGAAGAGGAGCAACTTCGTATGCTATGATGGCACGTGTTGTCAACGAAAACCCCTAATGAAACACAAAAGACCGAAGTAGCAAATAAAGCTTTCAAAATGTAAGAATTCTAAGTGTTTTCTATAAGGACAGTGGTAAACATCCCCATTGGAACTCTAGTAGAACCACCAATACCGACTACTGAAGTACCTTATGTGTCACAACTACTGCATTAGTATTACAGTAGCAGCTCTACTACTAGTTGCACAGTTCCTCTAAACAAGTGATTTTGACCCCCGCATATGATACACATAGCAGAAAGATTGATAGAACCGAGGCAGTGAAGCAAGGCGAAGTGATATTATCCCGCTCGCGAAGTTAATATTAGCTCTAATATTAAACGGAAACCTCTAAGCAGCAAACAAATAATCAAGTTGATTTACAGTACAGTACAGTTCATACATACATATCTTCCAGAAGAAAAAGAAAATGTCCAGTAGATAGTTATATCTCGCTATACGTACTTCAAAAAATATTATTGTACACCGTTCATGAATTACTTCAACATATATTTTTTTTCATTAGATTACAGTAGTGCTATAGTGTAGTGAATGCTGGAATGGCATAAAATTCTTCCTTTCTTGCCAAAGAAATCTGAGTGACTGACTGACTGACTGATATTTCATTTTCATCCCCCCAAAGTTAATTATCTTCAAAAATATTGCTTTTTGCACGTAGGTATCCCCATCCCACGTACGTGCACCGCCGATTACGTTACATTACATTAATGGCTGCTTGATTGCTTGCTTTGACTTATGACAGAGCGTGTTTTGTGTGTGTGTGTGTGTGCTAGTGTACAGATACAAACAACCCAAAACTAATTCCAGAAGTTCGATATGATATTGCTATTTATTGGTGCCTGAATTTATTTCATCTATTAAAAGCATTCGAGGTATTATTATTCATCATATTCAAATTTGAGTTGTTGTTCGAATTTTGATTTTGTGGTTGTGCTTGTTGTTGCTGCTGTTGTAATAAGAAATCTAATAGAAGAGCTTGGTTGTTGTTGCTGTTGCTATTATTATTATCATTATTACTGTTGCTGTTGTTCGTATTATTATTACTAATACCGTTGCTATTGTTGTTGCTTACTTGCTGTTCTTGATTATTATTTTGCTGCTGCTGTAGCTGCTGTGGTTGTTGTCCTTGACTAATTACAAAATTATTTAGTTGTTGGAATAGTTGAGGTTGTAATCCTGATACTGATGCTAATGATGATGATGCTGGATTATTATTTGCATTATTCGTTAACGCTGCAGCTAATGCAGCAAGTGACGATGATGATGGATCGGGTGTGCCAGCTAATGATGATGACGAAAGTAGTTGTTGCTGCTGTTGTTGTTGTAACATCTGTTGCTGTTGTGCCTGCAAAAGCTGCTGTACCAATTGGAATTGCTGCTGCTGTGGGAATTGAGACTGTTGCAATGATTGTTGTGGGTGTATTGATGAGGATGATAGTGATGAAGCTTGTTGTTGATTCTGATTATTCATCATCGCAGCAGCAGTTGCTTGCTGTTGCTGTTGAATTTGAGACACAGTTGTTGGCGTTGGCGCTGCTGCTGAAACCCCACCATGTTGACTCAGACTCAGTTGATTCGGATTCTGATATGCTAATAATTGTATTGATACTTGTCTATTTTGTTCTGTCAAGAATACATTCTCTCTTTCCGATTGCTTTAATTGATCCTTTAATTCAACAACCTGTTGCATTAATGATTCAACTATGGTTTTTTTTTGCTTCCTACGTGCTTTTGCAGATGCACGATTCATTGATAATCGTCTTTGTCTCATCATCGTTCCTAATTTCATTTTACCACTTTTACTACTAGAACTTGCTGTTTTACTACTTGACTTACCGTTAGTGTCATTGCCATTATTTTTATAATTATGAGCAGCAGTAGCAGCAGCAGTAGCAGCAGAAGCTGGTGGTTTTTTAGTACCGGCAGTATTATTTGTAGTATTATTAAATGTTGATGGCATCGTTGCATTTGCTGCTGAGTTTATTGATGCAATGGCGGTGGCTTCAGCTGCTGCAGCAGCAGCGTTAATCCCAATGGCAGAAGCATTATTAACGGCGCCAGTCTTGTCATTGCCATCGTTGTTGTTTGTGTGCACGTCCCCATTCATCATCATCTCCGATGACTCTCCTCCTCCTCTATTTGTTGTTGTTGTTGCTGCTTGTGCCTCATCATCATTATCATCATTACTGTACGTATCAGAATCGATATTCGGATCAGAAGCAGAATCAGAATCAGATGACTGATCCGACATGATTGCTTGCTTCGAAATAATCTCTAGCTCGATTGAGATTTTAAATTTAAACGGAATGGGGGTACAACGGTACAGTAGGACAGATAGCAGCAATGTGAGTTTTATACTAGGCATGGCTTGTTAACAAAAGGATATCTTCTGTTGATGAATGATTTATTAAAAAACGAATGTGGAACGTACGCACGTACGGACGACGACGTAGAACGACCACGTGAATTTTTACAGAGGCGGTATCTCTCAATGAAGCAAATCTGGAACTTGCTTTTGAATAAAAAGAAGAATGAATTACAGTACAGTACACACTTATTCATCTACTCGATGTTGAATGACTTTGGATACCTTTTTATTTTTTACTTACCTGTTACTGTTACTGTCAATGGATGATATGATATGATTTGTGTGGTGTAGACGGAACGAGACAATGGACTTATGTGGTGTGAGAAACAACAAATTACAGTACTTTAGTTATCAGATGATATCAATATTGAAGAATGAAATTGATTTGAATCGAATCGTCGAAAGTTTGTGAACTTTGTGGATGGTGTAGTATATTTTTTATTGTGATGATGTTGTCATTTAAAATATATGACTAATAAAAAGTACAAGAATAGTACTTTCATGCAGCGTCGTACACAGATGGTGTAAACACAAATACGAATGAATGTTTGTTCTTTCTTCTTCTTATTTGTTAAAGAAGTAAATAATATTTGTTTCGTGTTTGTTAAAGAAATAAAAGAGTGGTACAACAAGCAAGTTTGTAAGTGTCGAGGTTTGTATTTGTTCAATTGATTGTATTCGCAACGCGAATTGAATTCTGTAATGAATTGAATTACATATTACATTTTGTAATCGAGTGTAACATCGAGGGAGGTGTTTGTGTTTAAGATTTCATGAAGAAGTGGCAAGAACAATAATACATCATAATGATTGGAAAAGATGGGTAGTCACATTATTTGGCGTCTTGTTCGTGATGTTTTGTATTCGTTACGCGATTACAATTTTTTGTACATGTCAGTGTATCTTTTTTTGATGTTGTCCTTACCTAATGTACTTACTGTATTTAATTTTGTGTTTTGAACGATTGTAGCATTTTTTGTTTGGTGGCGTTTTTTTGTGAAGGGCATTTCGTAACGCGATTATAATTTTTTTCAAGTAAGTGTCATGTATTTTTTTGTTGGGATATTGGTGTGAAAAATAAAACATACCGTATTTCATAAGGTACAAAATAAATAAAAAACGACTGAGATGAGAGAGACGACCACCATTTTTTTTGTTCTTGTTTACATTGTAGTCGCTCATCCCAAGCTGTTTATTATTATTTTATTATTATTTAAGGATCTCGTCATTATCTGTCCTATATAACCTTTTTGGCCTAGAAAAAGAATAAAGTCGCGTTTAGGGTAAAATGCGACTTTGTCATACTGTACCATTCACACACAAAACAGCAAGTTCAGTCAACAAGATAAAATAAGAAAGAAAGAACGTACGCACATCAATATTAACCGCGACAACAATATCAATAAACAATAATACGAATGAATACTGACCGTACTTTACCCGTACCCTAACCCTCACACAATAAGAAAGAAAAGAAAACAACACATTCTCCCAAATCAAAGAGAGAAAGGAAGAAGAAAGGAGTGAGAGACTAAGACTACCCCCCCTCCCCCCCCCGATCGTTGGAATAGAAAAGGATTCGATTGATTCACATTCTGTCATTCTGAAAGGCGTTTACAACATGACATGCCGCTTTGGTAGTAGAGGTGAAAGGTTTGGAACTTTTTTGTTTCCATCAAGAAGTCTCATTTTACTAGTCAATTTTACCTAAATTGTGTCGCACCACAATTAAATAATGACTATCGTATATTGTTGTAGGATAGAACAAAGTCGCGCCAACTGTGATATGCGTACTTCCAAATAGTGTATGCGTACTTCCAAATAAGTATATCGCATCATCAATCACATCTGTTCGCAATGCATTGAGGAGATTCCATTCAAATTCATTCTTCTGCTGACCATATGGCATAATGTGGTACTGGTACAATTGTAGAATGTTGAGCACGTACGTGTGCTTGAATCGCGATAAAACCCATCACTTTGTCGTTGAGCGTCGTCGTAGCTCCTTTCGCCGTATTTGTCTTGAGGCAGCGACCATCATGAAACGTGAAACCTATAGGGGATCATAGAGTGCGTGGTGTGAAAAACCATCACGTCGTCGTTGTCGTCGTCGTTATCATCGTCCGTTCCGACCGTAACTAACATTGCAGCAATTGTTAAGGCTAATAATACGTACAACTAAGAAAGCTAATGTGTGTGTATTTTTTTGCCGCCAGTGCAGTCAAGTCATCATGACTGGGTTGGGAGAGAGAGAGAGAGAGAGAGAGAGTGAGTGTTAGGGACAATAAAAAACAACGTAGTAAACCAGATTTACAGTATGATCCATATTGTCTGTGTGTGACGAGTAGACGTACCAAAGATAAATAAATAGAAACAAATCCCATTCCATTTCATTTCATTTGGGTAGGCAGCGATTTGTTATTAGAAAGGGAGCAGGTCTTTCCTCTTCTTCTTCTAGTAGGTCGTATTGTGTCGGGTATCAACATCGTTACTGTCGCCGCCGCCACCATAATGATTTGACCTATTACTGTTTCTCCCCGTCGGTCAACCTCTCCTCTCCTCTCTGTGCTCTATATGATGATAAATCCCCTCCTCGACCCCATCGCACTACTGCCATGCAAACCGTCGTCGTCGTTTGTTTATGTTATGTTGATGAATGACGGTAGGTGCCGTCAATTATAAGAAATGCATAACCATGCAGTTGGACGGTTGGTATGGTATGGTAACGTTCTATCATTAACAGTAATAGAATAGAATCATTAACTTGAGTAAGTAAACAAGTCAGTAAGTATGTCATTTTTGTTCTCTTGCCATTCACTCCGACGACAGAATCAACATCCATGCATACTAACAAATAATAATTACCACCTGACTGACGTTTCGTTTCTTTGCTATCGTCGTGTATTCATTGTCGCCGCCATGATATCACTGACCGCTTCTTCCCGTAAACATAATTATATCTCTACACCTACCCCCATAATCATTATAGTTTGTATTAGTGGTGGGACACGGAACCATGCAGTAGATAGGTAGGTAAGTAAATAATAAGTATTACGCCACCCTCATTCTTTGTTCCATCAATAATACGTACCACAATGACGTTACTGCTGTCGGCGGCCGTCCACCTATTCATTGGTTTGTCTTGTTGACTTACATTTCTTTTTTTTTTATTTAATTTCTTCGTTTTTGTTCTTCTATTTTATTGATTATCTTTGTGTATCCATATAATTTTTGGAATAACAGGAATGAATGAATGGATCATCATCATCCTCATATATCAAAATCGGACGGACGGACCACATACATCTACTGCTGGCTGGTCAGATCAATTATATGATCCTCCGCTCCTCTCTCCCCTATATTGAATAATACAAATGTAAATCTTGTATTGTGTTGGCCGACTAAGTGTAGTACGGTAATATTTTATATTCGTCAGCAAAAAGATGACGGCATATTTTATAAAGTGAGTCAAATTTATTTCAGAAGAAGAAGAAAAAAAATGGTAGAGGAGATCATATAACGACGACACTTATATATCGCAGTCATTAAATAAGTGGTGGATGACCTTGCTTACCTCAATTGCAACCTCTTCTTTGCCGGGATGACATTGATTGATCGGACGCATCCATCCATCCATCCTCATCGTCGTCTTCGTCTTCGTCGTTGTCCGATCCATCAAAAGATCTTGGTCCAACTGTGCGGGTGGATGGGTGAGGCGGTGTTGTTTCTCTATTCCACAGGAATTTAATTAATCAAGATCGATCAGCAAGTTGTTATCATATTGAACTGGATGGTATACAGCAACAATTATCAATTAATTAATCATTAATTCCCTTGAAAAGAAAGATCAAAACTGACCGGGGGGGGGGGGGGGGAGTGGCGTTTGTTGACTTGGGGCAGACAGCAGAAGACATCATTCTGACGCCTGACGATGAATCGAATGGAATGAAACTGTGAGAATTAAAAAAGAAGGATAGATTTTGTTGTTGTAAGAAAATAAAGAAGCAACAAAAGAACTCCCCTTCCAACAAAAATATATATGTATCATATTATATTAATAATGGTCGCCGCCGTCGTCGCGTTGAACAGAAGACAACAGGTAGGTATAGCTTACTCGCTATCTCACGTCTCTCTCTCCTCTCCAGTCGTCGCCTTGATCCTGGCTGATTTATTTTATTTAACTCGCTGCCTACGGTACAAAAAAATCAACATGCAATGGAAGGAAGGAAGGAAGGAGGGAAGGAGCAACAACAGAAGCCACATGGATCGAATCAATACTGATCGAGAAGGAACGAACGAACGAACAACGTCATATGGCTTGCGGTTGTGTCCGCTGCTTTTTGCAATCCTTACTTTCTTTCATGTCTCTACTATTAACAGAAGAAGAGCGGTGAGGGGAGGGGGAGACACCAGAGAGAGAGAAAGAAGATCGATGATCTTTCTTAACATTGATCTTCTACAACTATACTAACTTTAATTCACCATCACTGCATTCATCCCGTACGTTGCGTCGACGTTGGTGATGATAATGATGATTAAGTAAAAGGTAAGTGATATAGAAAAAAATGTTGACAATCGAAACAGCATTCATCCAATCCGTCTGCGCGACTTCTAGCAAAGGAAATACAAAAATACGTACAGTTTTCTGTACTGTACTGTACTGTACTTGTTCTTGTACTGTATTGTACTCACAATTTGAATTAAACTGAAATACGTCGATCAGGTCACAGTATATTATATAAACTCGTTTGTGGTTGGCTTGGAATGAACGGGGTCCTGTGTGCTATTGATCTTCGCTTGCTTTTGCTGTGTGCGTTGTGATGATTTCGTTCTCATCACGCTCCCTGTTCTTTGTCTATCGCATACAAAAAGATAACTTTACTTATTACTGTAACACACGCAAAAGAATTTGATTATCGTTCATCACTGTATTCTACAATTTTGGAAATTGTGATGATGATTATCTATTTATCTAGGACTAGCAATTTTGACACCACGTCATATTATCATTGCTTTTTTGTTGTACTAGTCATACGACGTGTACCATCCGTCGCTCATACTTAAGTACTACTAGCAGCAAACAAAAGGTTAATGCATGGCTTGAGAAAACTCTTCTTTTATTCTATTTTTTTGTTAACGAAGAAATAATTGACACCTTAGTAGTCGTACTACTGTAGCACGTCTGAGACGTCGTGATTGATTCAACCAAGCATAACAAAATTGCAGGCAATAGAAACAAAACGTGTAACACGATCGATTGTCTACCAATAATTGCCGGGATGGACCTTAAAAAGAAACAGCAGTCAAAAAAAAGCATACAGTACAAACAGCTGCCTCGGTCGTACTGTTCGACGCACTTTTTTGGTGCGGGTAAAAGAAAGAAATCGCGTGCAGATGAAGATTGACTACCAAAGATTACCGGGGCGGACCTCAAGAAGAAACAGCAGTCCAAAAAAAAGCATACAAACAGCTGCCCTCGATCGTACTGTTCGACGCACTTTTTTAGGTTCGGGTGAAAGAAAGAAATCGCGTGCAGAAGAAGATTGTTTATTAGCAATCCCCATTCAGAGACGTACCGCATTCTAAAAATATAGATGAAGATATCCTTAATCGACCAATTTTGTTATAGTAGACTGAGTACTTATTGAATATTAATTAGTTATATTACAGGAGAGAGAGAGAGAGAAGAGAGTGAGAGAGAGATTTACGGATTAAAGGGCAATGGATGGGAGTACCAGTGTGGGTAGTGCTAGAAAGTCTGTAGAAGATTGTATTTATTACTGTGCTATAGCAATCCACATAGGTATACTTTTACATCGAAGCATATAGATAAATACTACACACTAGATCTACCCCCCCTCCTCGTCCTCCTATACTCATAACACTCACTTACACGCTAAGCTATAGAATTAAATTTTGAACTTACTTTTGATCAGATTTAGAACACTTCTTGTTATAAACACACATAGCAAAAATGAGAGGGTCCAATCCTAGGTATATATACGTACTTGACATTTTCGCTCAAGCGTACGATACCTCACGTCACGGAAAACTATTTTATGACCGGAACACCGTTAGAGGAAGGCACAAAGCCAATGGTATGCATACTATTGGAGGATCTTATCAACTAGGAGCATTCAATTTTGATGCAAACCAAGCGGCGCAAAACGGGATGATACCAGGTAACAAATCAGCAGCGCACAGAGCACTATGACCGAAATGGGATCCACTGGAGACTACGGTACACAACGCTTCGGTACGCTCACCACCCTGTTCATCAGATCAAACCAAAAACGAAAGAAGGAGCGGAAAAGAAACATGACAGGACGAGCTACCAAATCGATCTTAAATGAGCAACATTTGGCACGACCTCGCAATGGCATTTATCTCCAAAGCAATACGACATGAGGTGGATTGCATCACAGAACAAACACGGGAACATCTTCCCCAAGAAACGAGTCTGATGCCAGGATGCAACAAGATGCCTTCACCAAATGGGACATCAGCTGCTATTGTGCAGAATCTCGACGAACGTATTGTGACAAGGTTTCAAAGAACAAAAAAAATACACATCAAGGTACAGTACATTGATCGACACATGACAAGAACCGGGTATCATTGCTCCGATGGTTAACCCACCCTTATAACACTCCATTTTCTTATCTACAAATATTTACCAGCTACCTTAATCTTAAAAAGTGTACTCTCTTCATCAGATGGTTGATCAGCTACAATGTATACGGACTATAAGTAATGTGCATACAACAGCACACACACACACACAAACACGCGCTACACTGTACACTGTGCACCACTATTATTCCACAAGATTCGTGGATATTCTGATTTTTTTAAATCTTCTATCTAGAACGTTTTTTTAAGTCTAAATTTTAAATTTTAATTTATGGTAAAACTATTTATGTAGTCCATGGTATTGATTGAAAATATATCCTTGAATCGTATGCACGTGAAACAGCTATACTTTGTGGTGGTAGACGTGGACGTGGACGACCAGTACCAGTACCATTACTATTATTATTTGAATTCGATAATGATGATGCTGCTATTATTGATGTTGTTGGTACAAATGATAACAATTTTATATTATCATAATGTACATGTTCACCAACTTGTTTCACTAAACATTCCTTTAATTTTATATTATTATTTTGTTGCCGCTGAAGCTGCTGTTGGTTGTTTTGATGTCGTTGTCGTTCAAGATGACGATTATAATCACCACTATTTATCTGAAGATTATCATTTTTGTTTAACCCCGTCGTCGTCGTACTAGTAGGAGTAGATAATGATACCACCTTCCATACACGTATTTGTCCACGTGCCTCACCTGCTGCAAGGTATATAGTATTACTGTCATTATCATTGTTATTATTGATTGTTGATATTGATGATGACCACGATGTTAATGAAAAGATCTTTCCTGGACTTTGAAAGCTATATAAACATATGTACTTAGTATCATGAACAACTTCTTCTTTACCGTGGTGTTTATTATTATTTTTATTTTCTTCTTCTTTCTTCTTCTTTATCCAAAATTTAATTTCACCTTGTAAACTAGCTGATACAAGACAATTGCTATCGTTATTATTACAATCTTGTTACCAATATTTATAAATTCTAATCCACGTATGACATGTTTTTTATATGCAATAATCTTTGTACTTGTACTAGTACGTGGTGTAGTTTGCATTCCTCCTGTTGTTGTTGTTGTTGTTAATTTAGATTTTGTCGTGTTTGTTGTTAAATCCCATACATGAATAATTCCTTTGCTCTCACCATCATCATCATTATTGTTTCTACTATCAATATCAATATTGGTATTGTTACCATTATTGCCATAGCCACTGCCACTACTACTGTTATTAGTTGCAACAGCAATAAATGTTAATATTGGATTTGATACCATTTCACATCTAGATGATGTTAAAGGTATTTGATGTGTTAAATGATACATCATACTACTACTACTACCATTATTATTTACAGCAATCGTTTCATTTTATTTGCTGCTTAGTATTAGTCCAGATATATGCCATTTTTCCATATCGTGCCAAAATTCTATTTGCATTATTAGTCGAAAAACCAATATATGTAATCTCATATAATCCACTACCACTACCATTCACACCATTCTGTTGTGTACGACGAAAATCAATTTCTAATGTTTGAGATGATGTCACTGCTGCTGCTTTTTCTTTTTCTATTTGACGACGTTTCATATTGTTGGACCATGTTGGTAGTACTTTAGGAGATGGTAGATAATGTTGTTTCTGTTGTTGTGACGCTGTTGCTGCCACTACCTTTGCCTTTCTATGAATTTTAGATATATCCCAAAGACATATCCTATTTTCATATCCACAGGCTAACGTATAATCGATTGGTGAAAATTTTAATACATTCCCAATAGGTGTTGATCTTCTTTGTTGTTGTAGTTGTGAATCAAAATTATCATCATCATCATTATCATCAAAACTACTTCTTCCTGTCAATGATGAATTTGGTGGTTTCTTTAACAGTAATTTGCCAGTATGTCTATTCCACATTGTGATAGTACCAATTACAGATCCACAGGCTATATATTCACCATCATAGGACATGGTTAATGATTCAATTGCTTGTTGAGAACTACCACTCGATGTAAAACAATAATTATTTGTTGGCCATGGTGGAGGTTTTTGTTTGGATATTGTATATATTTCTTTGGATGCTATAATTAATGAATTCCAGGTTTGTCGATCTAAATAGGGTAGAATATATTCTAACCAAATAACGGTTGGTAGAATCTTTTCAATTGTATTGACATTATTTGCTGTTTTTGAGTTTGAGTTTGAGTTCGAAACTATTGTTCCTGTTCCTGTTGGTGTAACAGTTGGAACAACAGGAACAGCAATAGCAAAAGAATTTCCAATCGAGGAAAGTATCGATGATAAAGACGATGATGATGAATTCCGTGATGTATGTAACGAAGACATCAACGAAGACGTTGACGTTGACGTTGTTGACGACGAGGAAGACGACGATGACGACGACGATGACGACGATGATACAGATGAAGAAATGAGTTCTTTTATCGGCATCGGGACCGGAAGGGCATCAGTAGACGACGACGACGACAACAAGAGCTTATCGATGAAGTTGTCGCCACCGGTAACAGTATTGCTGGTAGCAGTGGTGTTAGCTAGAATTCCCATTGTTTGGTATTGTAACGTTGACGCTGCTTGAAGTATATAGGGTCATACTACAGTATCGGTGCATTTGCAGGCTGTTGCAGGATGAATTACGTGAAGAAAAGATAAAAGAAAATGCTAGTAAAAAGAAGAAGAAAACTTTTTTTTTTGATACCGAGAGAGATCGATGTGTCATCCACACATCACGATGACACATCACGAAGCCCGTTCTACAGTACAGAGATTTTACACGAAGAACGCGCTACAGATTTGAAACGTGAAATTGTAGAGCGGGCTTCGCGATAAAGTGCTGTCATGCAATCGCTTTGAGTCGTGCACCATGGCTGGCCCTGTCGATCTAATGTGGTTTAAATGTTGGGGAGGGGGAGCTTGGTTTGAAGTTGATTTAAAGGGGGATATACTGTCAATGCGAATGAATGAAATCCAGAAGAAGGCCCAAAAGAGTCGCAGAAAAATATTATAATTGAAGAGAAACAAGGATGTACAGTAACGTTACCGGTACAGTACTTGTATGTCATTGCCACAGCCAATGTCATTGTCATCATTGTCATACAGTAGCTTTGTCGTACAGTAAGTAGTGATTCAAGAGAAAAATAATAATCCAACGGCACCAGCAGTAGTGTGTACACCAAACCAAACTTAAAACTAGAAGCAAAACAAAGCAAGCAAACGAACAGAATTTAAAAATGAAGTTGTCTTATTCGATCGTAATCATAATATCCTTCTCGTTTTCTTTTTCATTGCAATCGGTTGCTTATGTCCGACTCATGGAGGATATTACAGAGACGCAGCATCGGACGGTCACAAGGATGATGCTACTAGTAGTACAGTTCCTACTACTGAAATAGATGAGACCCCATCACCATCAAAAATTTCGTACAATGGTACAAAAGAAATTGTATCATTTATTAATTTTTCAGATAATTAGTACAATTATATTGGGTGATACAATGGACCAATTGATCCACCACAGGAAAAGTCACAGAATATTATGCAGCAGTTGCACGTCCATATGAAGTAACAACAACTCAAACTTTTAGGACATGTATTTTCATACAGATGGGGTCAAGCACGATTTACACATACTGTGGATGAAACATCTACTATTTTTCCGGATAAAGAAACTACAAAAGTCGATAATACTGAAGAAGAAATTAAAGCACAAATACATATATTAGGTGATATGAAAATTGATACAGATGAAAATGAAATAGAATATAAAGCATTAGTATTGAATGGTAAATAAACGTAAACCAGAAACTATTGTAGTGGAATGTACAACAGATACATATGACGAATTTCAAATCAAAGTGAAACCATTTTGGTCACCATTAGGTGCAGCACATTTCCTTGATTGATGTCAAAAATGTACAATATTATGAAGGTTGTGTATTCAATCGTGTCATCTCTAAATTTTTAACACAATTTGGTATATCTAAAAATATATTTACGTACCAAATATCGTTCACTAACAATAAAGATGATGCTATTATATCACCACCTATATCTTCCAACCAGGATATATGAGTTATGCTGGTAGTGGACCAAATAGTAGAACAACCGAAGTTTTTATTGTTATGCCAAATACATCTCAGCATCAATTAAATGCATTTGGTACCAATCCATGGGAAACACCATTTGGATATATCGAAGAAAAAGAGTTAAACGATGTCGTATCCAAATTTTATAATGGATATGGTGATTTTATTAATGGGAATGGACCACAACCAAATAAGATATACGACAAAGATGGATATGATATTTA
Organism: Fragilariopsis cylindrus CCMP1102; assembly: GCA_900095095.1. Classification (NCBI taxonomy): domain Eukaryota; phylum Bacillariophyta; class Bacillariophyceae; order Bacillariales; family Bacillariaceae; genus Fragilariopsis; species Fragilariopsis cylindrus. The sequence goes on along the minus strand of FMBT01000225.1, from coordinate 35,771 downwards.
TTTAAAAGAAGAATTTCCAGAATTAAGTTATTTCGTTCCTGTATTATATTAGATAGTAATGATGATGAATATAATTCCATGACAAAGGTTTGTATAGTGAATTAAGTGAAGATGAATTATAAAAGAAGTAAAATAAAGCAACAAATGCAAAAGCAAAAAATATAAAAAGTACAAATAATAATATGAAAAATTATAAAGTAGTAATAAGCAAAGTTAGTTAGATATAGATATATAGATAGATACGCGTACTGCTGTAGTCGACAATATGCATGATTGAATATAATATATACTATATGTAATTCAGTAATTTACCAACTGAACTCACTCGTCTAACGTTAGTCTCGAAAACCTACCGTACGCCACGGTAAGTTATGCTTCTAACGTATGACGGTATGTATGCTTTAACGGTATGAACGGTATGTAAAAGATATAGGATAGGTACTAGATATAGTGCATGCCCGTATTTCAATCACGACGTACGGTACATAATCCAGTCCCAGAAACAAAGTAACGCGTACGTGTTGTTGGTGGCAAAAGCAACAGCGACAGCAAGCAACGAGAAACACAAACAAGCAAAACAAAAAAAAGCTGCTCTCCAACAATCAAATGCAATTTACTTCATCATCTTCCCTCTCACCTTCCCAAATCCCAAACGAACGAATCGAAACGAACAAACGAACGAAACGAAACGAAACGAAACGAAACGAAACGAAACGAAACGAAACGAAACGACAACATCAATATAATACGACCGTCGTCGACTTGAATTCCAGGACACACATACACACACAGATATTACCAGCAACGAAAGTACAATGATATCATCTTCATCATTATCCTCATCATTATCGTCTTATGGTTGTCATAATAGACGACAGCGACAGCAGCAACGACAACGACAACTGGTATCGTCATCGACATTGACATCAGGGAGCAGCCTCGTTCTTATGTTGCTAACAATATTATCATTGATACATATATCCCCTACATTCTCATTTTTACTACAACGTCCGTCGCTGTCGTCGTCGTCGTCATCGTCGTACCGTTCAAAATCATTAATTTTTTCATCAACGTCAATGTCAAATTCAAATTCAAATGCTAATTCAAATAATTTAACACCATTACCAAAAGATATATCACCATTTGATAAATCAGCATCAATAGGATGTGATGTACAAGGTGAATTACGTAAATTAGCAACACTTGCAGTACAACGTGCATTATTACCTCTTGACGATGATGATACTACTTCAAATAAACGTCGTCCTACATTACTTGAATTAGAGTTTCCACCATTATTGGGTGGATCAAAATCAAAAACACAATTTGATGATTTTGATAGTAAGTTTTAAAATAAAGAAAGACTTGAATCATGAATGAATCTGAAGAAGATGTACACACATCTGAACCGATCTGATCTTATCATCAGTAGGTCGAAACGAAATGAAATGGAACGAAACGAAACGGGTGCATGTGTGGTTTTGATCTAACCAAAACATATTTACTTTGTATCTTTTCTTGTTCTTGTTCTTGCTCTCTCTCTCTCTGTTCTCTCTCTCTCTTTCTGTATGATAAGACGTACAAGAATTGGAAGCAAATCGTGATTGGTGTGTGGAATGGTTACCAACATTAGCACAAAGTTTTAATACACAACTTTTTAATAAAGAAAAAGAAGAGGACGATGATAACAATTCTGAAGAAGAAAATGAAAAAAAAGTATGGTTTATATTACCTGATACCAAAGAAGTGGAATTATGTAAAGAGGATTGGAAAGGACAACGTTATAGAAATTCGGCATTATTTACAAGTATTGAAGGTGTTACCGAATATTATTTCTCTTCTAGTACTAGTACTACAAGTAACAATAGTAACAATAGCAATAAAGATAATCAAGATAATGATGGATATAGTAAACCATGGGGATCGACAATTGCAAATTTTGCAAATCAACTTGTTAAGGGTAATAATAAAGACGATAGTAATAAAGACGGTAAAGATGATGATTCAACATCATTAATACCATCATCAGGATTATTAGGTGATGAAAATTCATTAGATACATTAACATCCAAAGAAGCAGCAGCATTACATTTAGTATGTCAACCAGGGAATGGTGGTAAGTTACCAGTAAATAGTAGTAGTAGTAGTAGTATACACACAATGTATACAGAAAACAAACACGCGATCACAACTAACTTTTTTCTGTTCTTCTTCTTGTATCCTCATCATCGTTGTCGTCATCATCATTGTTGTCGTTGTCATCATTGTCGTCATTGTCATGGTCGTCTCGTGTCTAATATATCTTTACACCGTTCGTTTGATGCCAACTTCTCCCTCCTTCGCTCTCTCTCTCTCTCTCTGCCCATCCCCTGTGTATTGGATACTGTACCATATAGGTCCTGTGGAAGATTGGATTAATGTCAAAAAATTCCATGAAAAATGTACAAATGACAACGTTGACAACGTTGATGTAGTAGTACCAACAATAATTGTGAATGGTGCATTAGATAAAGTACGTGATGGGTATTATGCATCATTTATATTTCCAAAATTAGCGAAAACATTTGATTTTTATAAAAGTTTTGAACCAATATTATATTTAAAACCAATTACAGATAAAGGTTTATATGGCTGGATATTTAAAGTATACAATGAACCATATCAAATATATTTACAACGTCCAATAACAACAACAACTGCACCGAAAAGTATAGATAATAAAGCTTATAACAATGATGGTACAACAACATCTACACCAACCACTACAAGTTTAACAGTAGAAGATATTTTGGCATTAGTTTCGGATACAAAACCAACATATCAAGAATGTATCCAAGCATTATTAAAATGTAATGCTAATGCTAATGCTAATGCTACAAAATAAATAAATAAACATATGTACAGGAAGTATTGTATTACTTACGTTATTTCAATATACAATCGTCGTTACGCATCCCTTCTTTTACGCCATAATTTATCTTCATGGAACTCATGATTGTAAATATTTTTTACATGTCGTATTAGATGTGCAGTATAACAACATAGGATACATGATAATCAGCCTTCTCTTTTTCTATATCTTTATCTCACAAATTAATAGATTTAAAATATTTCTCTAATCCTCCTTTAGTCCCACAAGGAAATGGGTATAGATTGTACGGCTCCTTCTTTTGCATTTCTTGGTCAACGCTTAGGCTAGGGTGGCAGCGCTTGGATCAAGACTTGATATCGAAACTAGCTAGGTAAGACAGATCAGGCAGAATATTACAAACAAACCAAAAAAAAAATCTATCATTGACCTTGGGTTTTTTTTAAAAGAATTTTATACAAGTATGTGTTAATATTTTGTTTTTTTTTATATGGACTTCTTCTCTTTCTTTCTCTTTCTCTCTTGTTATGTTGTGTGTGTGTGTGTGTGTGTGTGTGTGTGAGAGAGAGAGAGAGAGAGAGAGAGACTATGTTTTACTATCACAAATTTGGGTCAGCAGTTACTGACTGATAAATTATTATTATTATTATTACGGTACAACAGGGAGAGGCATGTTAATTGATAGAGATAGTTTGGACGTCAAACCAAGCTTGATATCATCGACCGTTTGGGGTTCTTGTAGATGGCGGTCCCCTGGCAAGGTGAAGTTAAATCTTCCAAGATAGTTGGACCAGTTGTACCACAGATTGTTGCAATATCCACAGTTCCTTTGATCCCTTCAAAGCTTTAATAAGGAAAATGGAATAGAGAAAATAGAATTGAAAAGCAACATTTTATATTAGTGAAATGGTATGATAAAATGCATTTTCCATCAGAATATTACTCTTTGAAACGTACATACCTTCCTGTACCTCCAATAATTGTTGCAGGAAAGGGAGGTGGAAGAGAAGGTGCAGCTTTGTCCAAAAAATTGCCATTCAAAAGTAACAACCCTAGCTGCGGTTCAAGATTGAAGACAAATGAAGAGCCAGAATAAAATGCAATGCAATTAAAGCCACCACCACCTAAACAAATGTTTAATTTGCACGAATGCGATGACACTGAAGGATAGTTCCGGGAGAAGGATCATCAACAGCTGAATTTGCAACACATAGTCCATGGTAGAAGAATGTTGAATCACCGGGTGGGATTGGTTGTTTTGGTTGGCGGCCACCAGTAAATCTATACACCAAAAAAATCAATTTCAAAAGAAGTGGATAGTAAAAGCAAGAAAGACGATGAGTTACGATGTAAAAGAAGGCCCAGAAAATATTGAAAAATGACTTACGGTAAATCACCAAATTTATCTTAGGCGTCCTATTTAGTACCAAAAAACTCAATGAGTTCATCCGTTATATCATTCTCCTCAACATCGTTGGATCTATTAACAATCACAATATCAGCCGGATCATATATATTCCCTTCAAGTATAACGAACAAACAAACAGATAAACAAATAGAGTTAGTAATTAAATATTGACATCAGCTATAATCATATGAAACTTGCACCTGCACCCTCTTTCATGCATGTGCATGTATATATGCGCAATTATTTATATTACGTACCATTTAGAATGGTTGAGGATCCTTGTCCTGAACAGAAACACCGTTAAAAGATAAAATGTCCTCAATAATGCCTCGACCATTTGGGAAAAGGCTTACAAAGTTTCTGGGTTCAATAATAGCAATATAGTTACGACGATAGTTATAACCCTTTGACAAGGATGATGCCAGCATTCTCTCATTGTTGCTGCCACCTACCATAGTAGTAGTAGTAGTAGCAGATCATCACCCATACCTCCTTTTTTACACAGAACAGAAGGAACATAACAATACAGGTATGTGCCAAGATGATGAACTTTACGGCTGTCGAAAGTCTCATGATTGATGATTGAATTTTTTTTGTCTGGTTGCGTTTGTTGTGACGAGATGTTGTAATACAGTACACGTGTATTGCAGTTCGTGTTGTTAGGATATGAAACAAGTTAAGATGTTATTTTTGGAAGAAATATGGATAACTTTATGTACGACTCATATCACAAGAAATCATTGTATATAATTCTGTACAGCTTAATTCATCATACGTAATTGCCTTATCAATACTGTAATATGAAAATTAACTTTGAAGTAGAAGGAGCTGTGACGTCTTTATTCTTCGTCAACAAAGTGTCATTCAATATGCAAACGGATTTCTATTTTAAGACGGTTTTTAAAGGAAAGTTTTTCCGAGTGAGTCGACGTCGACTGTAGTCGCGCGTCGTCGCATCACGACAAATATCAGTCAAAAACCGTACGAGTGCTCAATTAATAGAGTAATTGTTAAATCACCGAAGAATGATTTGGGAATGGATAAGAACCAAACGTGAATGAAGTTTTCCGATGGCGTTTCGCGTCGACGTCGTCGTGGTAGTGCGTGGTGTCGTCGTATCACAGAAACCGTTTTTAGAGTGATAAAGCGCGAATTGTACATACAGTAACTACCAAGAATAGCAAAGGAGGTTCTGAATGGATTAAAAGTATTGTGTCCTTCGTGAGGAAAGAGGTCATAGGGTAAAATAATGGTGGTATTTTCTTGTGTTTGCTATCATTAGTACAGTAAAATTAGTTCTATTGCTACAATTCTATTCCTACAACTTACAAAAAGTCTATATCAACTACAATATAAACCTTAAAACCACCGAGCATTACCTCACCATCGATCTCGTTAAAAAAAGAAGTAAGTACCGTGAATGTTATCGAATACAATGCCAAAATAGACTTATACTATTTGCCTATACGCTGACGATGACATGATGGCAGAACGATTATTCGACAGTAGATATAGTGATAATAGATAGGTTGTTCGCTTGATAAGTTTGATCTTCTACAGCACATGTTTGACTATGATCGATTACCTTATAAGGTCTGCCCCTTCCATTCCGTCGCTGCTCTTATCGATCGTTTGTCTGGATCCACAAGCAATCATTTCTTTACCAAAAGATAGTGACTGTAAAATTTCAGATGGATATCGTTGTGATTTGTTCTTTAATCGATGCATTCGCCGTCAACTGAGCTACAGCTATAATAAAGCAATGTTCTAACGCTCGTCCGAAATAAATACAGCTTGCTTACTACGATAGAGAATAGTATGAACAAGCATGTATGAAATGGATCCTTACTCACATCAATCGTGACCCTTTTATTTCAATACTTCTTTTCAATAGTAGTACGTACCAACTTAAGCAACAACAACAATGTTGAAGATCAAAGGATCGTTCATCTTTGCCGTTTTAGCTTTACTTGTTGGCGATGCAGCCTCAGCATCGTCTTACGAGGATTGAACGCAGAATATGAAATTGGTTACGTAGATAATTTTGAGGAAACAATGGATCATGCAACGGTGCGATTTGTGGGATGTGGGGTGATCCACATATGATTACATGCGATGGATTAGCGTATGATTGTCAAGGTGAAGGCTTGTTCACTTTGATGAAGAATCATCTTTTTCACGTCCAGGGACATTTTATCTCAGTCGGAACTGAAGAGATGAAGAAGGTTATTGGATGGGAAAATATCCAGTTGCGTCGTACGTAAAGATAGACCACCTTACCCCTTGTTGGTGTATCCCTTTGTCTATCATTCCATTGTACAACACTTTCTCACTCACTGATTCTCTCTCTCTTCTCTCTCTCTCTCTATTTATCCGCTATACATCAATAGGTCACCAAACGATATTATTATTGATATCTTGTCAACGAATGATACTGCGCCTACTTTGCAATTTTCCTTCCGTACGTAAAATCTTGTGTGTGTGTGTGTGTGTGTGTGCGTGCATGAGTGTAAATGTTGGTGATGCTTTACTTACCTACTTACTTACTTACCTACCTACTTCGTTTAAATTTAGCCGATTTTTCGATTCAGGATGGTTTAATTCCATCAGAGGAAGGATGTCTTGTTGGGTTCCACTACACACCATGGAATATGCCTGGCCATGGACGATCTTCTGAACCTACGTTACAAGCATGTCGTGAACGGTGTGAATCAATCGATCTATGTACACAATTTTCTTACTGGGCTGATGGAGGATGTCATCCACAAGATATAGACTCGTTGTACACAGAGACACCAAAAAGTTGGAGTAGAAGTGTCGCAGGTCCTGTTCACAAGTGTGGAATAGAATTAGCAAGAACAGAAAATACCACGGAATATCCTTTTGCAAGATATTTTGGTAATGGTGAGGGGACTGATAGTGGAAAAGATGTCTGTCCATTCTGGTTTTATTTAGATGGTGTACTGCAAGATATCTCAAATGTACCGGATGATGGATTTTTATATGGGGAATTATCCTCTGGTAATTATGTAAAATTGGAAGGATTGAATAAGATTCGTATAAGTCATAGGACCGAGAGTGGTGAGACGTCAGAAAGTCTTCTCGAAACTGCCGGAGATGGACCGTAAGTAAAACAAAGCGTACTCGTATCGTATTGTATCACTTCAATGGTATTCATTATCTCATTTCATATAACTATCATCGACCTAAACGGCTTCCTCGTGTTCTTTCTTCTCTTCCTATTTTCATAGTGGTGAGCTCTTTTCTTGTCATTGGGCTTTCTGGGTGTGTCTCCCTAGTGATGAACAGGAACAATTTGCAGAATATAGCGTGGGACTATTCGGCTCACCAGACGGTAACCAAACAAATGATTGGACAAACGTTGACGGAGAAACATTAGAAATCAACGATGTAGTCGGCAGTGGCGCATTTGATTATTGTCAAAATTGGTGCGTATCACAAGAAGATTCTCTTATGATTTACCCAGAAGGAACAACGTATGAAGATCACAAGTGTTTCGAGCAAGAATACCAGGAATTCAGCGTCTATGATGAAAATTGTGTAATTTCTGCAAACAAAATTCTTGAAAAATGCGCTGGTATGTCTCCAGTTTTCATTCATTCTTGTCAGGTTGAGTGTTGCTTTGGTGGTTGCAATTCCATTGATAATGTGATTGATGAAATCGTCGAGCTAATTGGACCACCAGACGATCCAGATGATATCATATACTCCAATCCGCCTACTTTGGCTCCTACCCTAGTCCCAACGGCAACTCCGACCATTGCGCCCACTCTGCCTCCAACATCACCGCCGACCTTACCTCCAACGGCAATCCCGACCAATGCGCCCACTCTACCTCCAACATCACCGCCGAGCTCACCTCCAACGGCAATCCCGACCAATACCCTCACTCTATCTCCAACATCACCGCCGGGTTCTCCAACGGCAACCCCAACCATTGCGCCCACTCTACTTCCAACATCATCGCCGAGTTCACCTCCAACGGCAATCCCGACCAATGCGCCCACTCTACCTCCAACGTTACCGCCGAGTTTACCTCCAACGGCAATCCCGACCAATGCGCCCACTCTACCTCCAACATCATCGCCGAGTTTAACTCCAACGGCAATCCCGACCAATGCGCCCACTCTACCTCCAACGGCAATCCCGACCAATGCGCCCACTCTACCTCCAACGTTACCGATCCCGAATGTCATTGCTCCGACTTTATCTCCAGGTACTACACAGCCCAGCATGCCTGTACAACAACCCCAAGGACTTTGTGACGATACCGGATATATGGCTGCTACTGGCGAGAGATACATGGCTGCTACTGGCGATTCTGTATGTCCAGCTTCTGATAAAGGCATCGTTTCGTTAGTTCGAAAATCTCATGATAGATTACCATGTGATCTCATTTATGGGATCGAACTGGAGGATGTGAAGGATGTGGATGTCAATCTCGGTCGTTCTGTCAAATTTAGAGTGTATAATGCTTTTGCTGATGAAGCTGATATTTTTGTTCGTTATCAAGAAAAGACCGGGAGATATGCAAATGAAGCACGCTGTGAATCCATGCCTAGCACCAAGAGTGGATGTGATCCAGATGCACCAGAAATTCGGGCAGCATGTATTGAATTTCCTGGAGTAACTCCATTTGCACTTGTTGATATCTACTTTGTATCAAGAAAGCCAAATTCTTTCATCAAATTGTATGCAAAGGCTGATACCGCTGTTCATACGTGTTGTCAACCACCCGATGAATACGACGGGGGTGATTATGGTGTTGTCAAGTACACATATGAGATTCAATGTGCATGCCAAAGCAATACTCCTCCCATCTAAACTTTTCTCCAGTTTTAATTCATTTAGAAGGGGGTAAACATCATATTGTACATATTGCACATTACAGAAAAAGATAGAGAAAACAACGAGACAGAGAACGACAAATTAAATTTTACACTACAATTACATATATTACATTCCATTTGAATATTAAATATACTAAAACTACACACTTACTCACTTTCCTCAATAGTAGGATAAAATAGATAGTAATACAGAATAACATGACCTATAATATGATAAACTTAAAAATCATGATGAGCACCATATCATATCGCATGATCGTTCGATCGAAATTGTATGATGCGATTTGTTACCCGTTTTCTGATGTTCGATTTATAGGACACCTACCGCTCTGTCCCATCCTCGTCCTCAGTATCTAATGCGTCCTCGGTATATTGTATTCACAGTAGCATAAGTTTTCATGGTTGACGTCTACGTTTGTGTGGGAATATCTCAACACAGTAATATACCTTCCGATAAATGAAAGTGCCTTCTTCTATTTATCAGTTGCATTGTATACTGTATGTGTGTCATGTTCTGTTATCCGTCTGATCCGTCTATTTTTGAATTCTACTGTCAGTTTACGTTAGGTATTTTTCATCGAAGCATGCCATGCCATGCCATGCCATGCCATGTCGTGCATTCAAATCAAGAAGCACCTCCTTCAATAAAGATCCGACCAGGATGATCATTTCTCATTATCGTTATAATTTTATGAATATTGTTTACGAGACATTTTTATTAATGGGGTATATGATGTATCACCATCATCATCGCCATCACCATCACCGTCACCACTAAGTTATCTAAGTTATCTAAGTTATCTAAGAGGCAATACAATACTACTAGATTATTTGTTCTTTTTCAAAAACACAACAACAACAACCATCTCGAACTGACTGATCAATTCACATCCAGCAACGTTCAGTTTTTCTCCCTGTGTGACATTAGCCCGTCCGCGCACGGACCGTTTTAGACCCTATAACCGCAGTATTGCAGTAAAGTACCATTTTTTTCTAGGATTTGTTACTGTATGGTGGCTAGTAAACCACACAACACCATCTAACCCACACAAATCAAAGGATTCCAACTTAATGTGTGGGCTGCTAGGTATTATTGTGTGGTAGAGCTACCACCATACAGTCAAAAATTGCAAAAGATTCAATTCGTATCAAAGTTTAAAATTGTGATTTATTGCGCACCTATGCAGCGAAAGAAGGAAAATTCCTTACTAACACATGACAATGGGGGAAACAATGGATCGAATCTCCATTCATACTGGTCTGTTTCACACCAGAGTGGATTCAAAAGAAAGCGCTTGTTACTTATAATCGGTACGAAGAAGCGTGGTTTAAATTGGTACTGTTTTAACTACTTAAAATCTCTTTTAGAAAAAGACACACATGGTCGGATTTTTCGAAAAAACACGTCCAATATGCCCGTTGATAATTTTCCTTGTCGCGAAAGTCCACGTCCATAAGAGATAGAGATATGTGCTTCTCGTAATCAGGGCTTTTTGTTGTCTTTTGGTATTCTGGTAAACGGTAACTTTGTACACAACGTTATTCGTAACATCATTTGCCGAATACGCTTCTCTTATTCGTGTTTCGACTTCAACTGGTTGTAAGTAACTCACAACATTTACTTTTACAGACATAGGTGGGGCCTATGTACAATTTAACATTGTTACATTACATTTCAATTTTATGTGCAAGTAGACAATACGTTTCTTCATCTTCAACCACTTTACCTTTATTATTGTTATTATTATTTTTCTTCTTCCTGAGTATCCTTTTTTTAACATCGCTTTCGTTATCATTATCCTTATCCTTATCATCTTTCTTATGATAATCACAAGTTACAGGACGCTTATTATTCGTCCCAGATCTACATACTAATTTATCATCCATATCAATATGTTTTAATACGTCATTATTATTATTATTGCTGACACTAGAAGCACTAGTAGTAGCACTATTAGTAGCTTGTAATTTTGATTCTAACATCATAGTGTACATAATTTTACCTAAACTTGGTTGATCATGTATATATTTTGGGTTTTTGGAACTTATAAATAATTCTTTATTTCTTTTTAGTAATTCTTTTGTTTTATGACTATTCATATTTAATATAACACATGCTGTATTATGTAAATTATAATCTTGTTGTATATCATGTCTTCTATTTTTCTTTGGTATTGCTTTAAAATGATTCGTATTAATATTTTGAATATTATTATTATAATTTATTGTTCTTGTTCTTGTACCAGCATCAATACCACTACTATTAAAACTACCAGCATCAATACCACCATCTTTACTTGTTAATGCAATATCAAATGGTACTAATTTATATTGTTCATTATGTGAGTTATTGTCATTATTGGGTGCATTGTCAATATAATTATTATTTTGATCATTCATAGTTTTATTAATTAATGTCACCGCAAAATGACTGTTACATGGTATCATATCAACATCAATAAATATTGTTATTGGATATGGACCTTCCTCAAAACCTTTTACTTTATATATTCTTGTTTGACGTAACATTTCTTTATCTTTATATTCTTCACGTGATCCAGTACCAAATTTATTCTCGTTTCTTTTTAATATTCGATGATCATTGTTATGTCCTCATTATCAACGACTTCATTAGGTGATAATATAATAATAACATCAAAGAATGGTAATATAGATTGTAATGCTTTACTATTTTGACATAAATGTTGATCTGTTGCTAGTGCCCATTGATTTTGGACTGTTCTTGTTGTGACAGCTTTTGTGACTGTGACAGTAACTGTAACTCTCTTTGTTGTGCTCTTATATTAGCATTTGGTATATTTAATCCATTTTTTAAATATTGTATTACTGGTAAAAAACCTTTTAATATATATGCATCTGTACCAGTAACACAATACATAGTACCATATAATCCAACTAGTCCAGATACTTTTGATTGTTGGACTTGTCTAGATTGTTTTCCTCCTCCGTCTTGCAGTTGTACAGGTGATTGTAGTACGGCTTGATGTTTTTGTTTTTGTGAATTACGAAAGTCAGAACTATTTTTATAGTAATGATATCTTCCATTACTATAATGATATGTTCCACTAACATCACATTGTAATCCGTTTGGTAACTGTTGTGATCCTAATAAATCTGTGTCTGATCTTTGCGATCCTGATCCTGAATCTAGTCCTGAATTCGTTTTATCGTCAATGCTGTTGTTGTTGTTGTTGTTGATGTTATTATTGTACGTTGATGTAAACTTTGACGTTGACGTTGACGTTGACATACTATTCGTATTCATATTAGTATTAATAATATTTGATATTCTTGGTAGATTATTACTATTAAAAATTATACTACAAATAATAAGTAAAAATATTATACCAATGATAATATTAAATCTTGATCTTGTCTTTGTTTTATTCTTCGTCATCGACATCATCACCATCGCTGATGCTGATGCTGATGCTGATGATGATGCGGATGATGATGGTTGTGTCTGATTCAGATTCACATTCACCATAATGGTATATAGCGTTAGGCGATGATCGAAGGCTGAAGTTACACAATAGGGAATAAATAAATAAATAAATAAAACGACTGAAGAAAGGCCGGGAGACGAGTACGAGAATATCTATACTATTTATTGAGCCGAGTCGAGTCGATTAATACAGTACTGTTATTGTTGAGCTACAATATATAGTAAGCTTTGGTTATTAACTAATGTCTAAAGTTATTATGAGCTATCTTATCTTAGCGTCTATAGGAGTCGCTATTCCTATTACAACTCTATTCCCCTGGATACGATATTAATACAAGGTTCAACAGAGAAAAGATCTCCTGAATACGTCATCATTTATGCCGGGTGATCTAGCAAACGCTTAAATAAATCTCCGCGTGGAATTAGTAATTAAAATAAAAACTAAATCATGTCCAAATTTTACTAGTATTTGTTAGTCTAGTATATAATAACAACTTTAGCATCAAATATATACACCTAAAAGTCATTTTTCTGGAAAAATAAGCTATGAAGTTTTCAATTGCCTATTGGATGGAGAATTGTTATATTCCTTAGTCTCCTTAGCCTACTGGTATCTCACAATGTAGGCTCATACACAGCACTCCTGTGGTACTTGCTACCTGTACCACTCCACTTTCTGGCATTCTAACTCATCCTGGCATGTATAAAGTCCCAATCAGATGGAATAATCTGAGCTTAATATGCATAGGGTGGATGCCTGGACCGGATTTTGAGGCGCTAGGTATGTGTTCTTCACACTGGAAGGTGGTAGAGGGTGTGATGCAGCCTAGGACATGGGAAAATGACCCATTTAGGGGGGTATGTGACCTAGTACACACTCAAAAGGAAGAATTGTCCCAAAGTAAGCACATAAAGTTGACCATATACACCAAAGGGAATATAAACTTGGCAAGCTATGGGCAGGACCATGCTGATATGGGCGCTAAAGGGAGAAAACCTGTTTTGGGGCCTAAATGACCCTTTTGGGGCTTAGCACACCCTGCACCTTCCTAACCTCCCTAGAGCCCTAAGCAATAGTTGGACCTTGTACCCATAGGTATAATGTTGAGCTCCATATAATGTTCCAAGGTTATTAGGTCTATATTGATGGTGCATCACGGCCTTGATTACACGCGCACTTGGCATGTAAAGAAATTGTGTGTTTTAATAGCAGTGGGTTTTGACCCGTGACACCGCAAATATATGCATGGTTACCTAAAGAAATGATATAATCCAAAACCTTGATGAATCAGGTTGATGCCTAGCTATTTTATGTGGGACTCAGCATACCTGGTATTGGTGATGGCGCAGTAGCATCTCAAATATGTTTGCAACGTGTGCATTTTAGGCCATCTTATGTTTATTCTATTGTTCCCACCCAACCACACCACAAATAGTTCCAACTATTGTTGGTGTATTTTGACCATAGTATGTATATATAGAAGGTATCTGGGTGTTCAAACCATGGTCAAATTCCTTTCTTTGTGGCAGCCTATTTCTGAATGGTACTTTTGGGCATGGAAATATGACATGTTGGCCAAAAAATGCAATGTTTGTGTTCTAAAGGCAAGAATAAGGTAAGTATGAGGGATCATGACCCTTAGTTCATCCCCTATTGGTATGGAATGGCTGACTTGGTGGTATCTTGGTGCACCATGCTGGTTCTAAAACCTAAGGAGAAGTTATTCAACTTATTATTCACCTAAGGAGAAGTTATTCATCATCTTATTTTTCAAAGTTGTTTATAATATTCCAATAACCAAACACCACTGGAGCATTTGTGAGATAAAAATAATGATACCAGTCAGAATTACTTTAGTCAAGTGATGATGAGCTACCAGGGATGGTAGGAGGCAAACACAGTAGCCTGCCCCATCTGATGTTGTCCTCCCCTGAAACCCTTTCAAATAAGATATTTTGCAGTTCATTTTGTTCATAAATCATGTTATTTTTGTGCTTACCTACCACACCAGCGGATTGTAATTTATTCAACAACCACAGGAAAAAAAAAGTGGCAGGAGGCAACTACAATATTCTAGTATACTATAAGAATGCTAGTGCACCCGACCCAGAAGGTGCTGTCCTCTGTAACACTTTCAAATAAATTATATTGTTGTGTGTACACATACATTTTAAATCCCTAGCTGCTGTGTGAGCCTACATTGTGAGATACCAGTAGGCTAAGGAGACAAGGAATATAACAATTCTCCATCCAATAGGTCAATTGAAAACTTCATAGTTTATTTTCCAAAAAATGACTTTTAAAATGTATATATTTGATGCTAAAGTTATTATTATATACTACAGTAACAAATACTAGTAAAATTTGGGCATTATTTAGTTTTTATTAAAATTTGGGCATGACTTAGTTTTATATAGAGAATTTAGCGATTGAGGCAAATCAAAATACCACTTATGCGCGCTGTGGCTTACTATAGCTCACCAATAAAACAGACAAAAATACATTACAATACTAGTTACCTAGTAAAGACTAATTATGGAGATAACTTGAGGATATTCTTTTTCCATATCTCTGTTAAATGGAGAATTTACTACGTAACATCCCCATCACCTTAGACATAATAGTCCAAAAGTTATAGTCAGTCAAAGATTGCTCACATTTTGAAGGGCTATTTTAAACCATTTTTGCGGTTGGCGGCAGATGGGTGGTAAAAGGCGTTTTTTCGTGGCTGTGTTACAAAATCCAGTTGCAAACAGACCTACAACACGCGCTATGCAGTGAAGTACCAACAATTGGGGGATTTTAGCTTCTAAGAAGCTCTTTTCCTGTAATTGACTAATCATAATCCATGCATTGAATCAAGGTGCATCGACAGGTGTAGGTGGTGTCGGCAAAGCCTGGTACTTAGGAGAATTCCCCCATATGGGGTACGTATTCAAAGTTGAAAATAATATATAAGCACGCACCCATGCAGTGAAATAGGAATTTTTAGTGGCAGTTCATTATTGCAGTATGATTAGAGTATGGAGAGGTCAATGTAAGTAACTTTCCAAAAGGTTCCCCAAATGCTATCATATCACAGGAAGGAATTGGATGGAGACACTTCTTTGCTGGAAAAATATCACAGGAATGGCTACAACTACAGGAAGACAGCACAAACAAGACAATAGGATTGAAGAGAGACTGTTATGTGTGGGGCTCGTCAGTCGCCGAAACGACTCTGACATACCTCATCAAATTATAATGGGAGATAAGGAATGAGGAAGTACATGGAAAATCAGTAGAACAACAAAAAAGAATAAGGAAAACTAAACTCAGTACAGACGTAAGGAAACTAAATGGACTGAAAGACAAAGCAAGACCAGTAGACATGGGCCTGTTCCACAATGATATAGAAGAATTTATAGACAATCTACTGCACAAACAATTGCGACTTTCATCAGAAGCCACAGGAGAGCTATTGCAAAAACTGTGAAGAAATATGAAGCAGCCTCCCAGGCAGGAGAATCATCTGTAGTTCAACGGATCCAAGGATGGAGCAACAACAACTTGATGCAATAGAGAGGATGAACACATGGCAAAGGAAAGACATACTTGAAACGGATAGCCAAAAGAAGGAGCGACAACGCAAACAAACCAGTGGAAGTTAGAAATCAATAGTGGGTTTCCTGTCATTAATTAACCTATAGAATTTTGATATAGCTGCTTTTGCAGTGCTGCGCCTTCGTGAGACAGTACTCGGGCCTTGGGCTGAGAGTTTTGGAGGGATTTAAATTAGATATCTATATTATTATTATTAAAACAATACCTCTACTACAGGGGGTATGTAGTAAACACCTTCTTCTTTTTCTTTTTTCTTCTTCTTCTTCTTCTTCTTCTTCTTCTCTTCTTCTTGAGTATAGAGATTAAACAAAGAGAGAAGGAGTGTACTACTACTACTCGTAGGTTTTCTACCACCTGCTTATCAAGCCCATAAGATCAAAGAAAAAGTATTTTGCTGATTGAGTAGAAAACATGGTGAGAGTGTTGCTGACTTTATTTAAAATCTTAGTATAATGTGTTACTATATCATGCATCATGGCTACCAGAATCCTTGGACTTGCGGGCAGGCAGACACATAGACATACATTATTATACAGTATTACACTACATTATTTTGCTTTGATATGTGCTACAGGGTTGTGTAGCAATGTAATGTACACCCCCCCCCCCCCTCCCATCCTCTCTCTCTTTCTCTCTTCTTTGTCTGTCCTTTCCCTTCTTGGTGATGGTGTGGTGAAAAATCATAATAATTGGGGGGGGGGGGGGGCAGGATAGGACATGACAGGGGAGCTCTTATAAAATACATTGTTACCTACCTATTGGTTTGGTATCCGAGATGATTCAAGCAGATGATAATCATAGTCCTGGTACTGTAGGTACAAGTCAAGTAAGTAGCCACTTACTCGTTGGAACTGTACTAGTTAGAAAGCGATATTAAGTCTAAACAGTCGAGTCGAGTGAAACGATCTTGTTTGAACACGTTCTTGCGTTTACAGAATTACTTAATGCGTTACGCGATCAAAAGTCATTTTTTCTAACGGTCTGAAAATCGCACACTGTGGTATTATATTGGGGTGACGGGGTAAACTAACTTTGGCGAAAAATTCGGAGTATTTATTCAAATTTTTATTACCGTGTATTGATTTGAAGGCGAGGCATTCCTTGTAAATTAAGTTACCACTAAATATGCGGCGCGTGATATTTTGTTGTCGTTCTTGGCGCGGAAAAATCTTTTTATGTTGTACAAGTACATACCGGTAGTACCCATACTCAACGCATACTACAGTATGTATTGTATGTGAGATCAATGCAACGCCTATTTATTTCTTGTTCTTTTTGCGAACGAACGGAAAGAAACGAGATGACCATGCCCAGTACCGTTTAGAAATGAGAATAAAAAATGAGAACAAGTACAGTAACATCAAAAGTCCAAACCGAACTAAACTAAACTAAACTAAACCACTCTGTACCTCTACAGTAGCTCTATTTTAGTTGAACCAAATAACATATCGTTTGGCCCTCCTTCCTTTTGAAAATCACATTCCATACCTTCCTTCTAAATCAAAATTCAAATCAAAATCAAAATCGAATTCAAATCATTGAAATCATTGAAATAGATTCAAATCGTATTCATTGAGAGAGCAGCAGAAGTCAGAAGATCATTATTAAAATAAAAATCGATATCATATCGACATCAAATCGACATCGACATTGAATCGATATCGAATACAAAAATCATGGCACCAATTCCTGAAATGACATCCAATAGTAAAAATCCTCTTCGAGGTGCGGTTGAAATTATTCCTGTAAGTTTTACATTACATACCTCTACCGTACCGCTTAAGTATATATATATACAACACACAAGGGCGGAATTATTACCTCTCTCTTTCTGTCTCTCTCTCTCTCTCTCTCCCTCTCGTGCGTGCGTATACTGCCTACCTACCTTTCTCACATTGAAACATACTCCTCTATTTCTTTCTTTTTTGGTCTCGTCTCGACTCAAACTTCTTTTTTAGAATAAATTATATTATTGTGCACTAAAACCAACAAATGTACCATTATTACATGAAAAAATATTAATACGTAATCCACATAGTGGTGCCACAAATAATGATAGTAGTAGTCCATCATTACCAAACAATAAAATTCCTGTGACCTGTTTTAATATTGATAAGGAATTAATATATTGGAATTTCTTTTTAGATTATGGACCATTAAATTTAGGACAATTATATCGATTTTCAATCAAATTAAATGGTCTATTGAATAATAATAATACAAATAACACACCATTCACGGATGGTGCAGTACTCTTTTATTCATCCTCGAATACAAATAAAAGAGCAAATGCAATATTTCTTATTTGTGCGTGGCAAATATTACATTTAAATAGAACACCAGAAGAAGCATACAACGGCTTTAAACTAAGGTCAATGAATATCATGAAGATGACGATGATGATGATGAACACATGATGACGTCAAGTAATTCAAATTATTTAAGTACAAGTAGATCAAATCATTCAAGTACAAGTAGAACAAATACATCAATAAGATCGAATCCACCTATATATCCATTATCCACAATTGGGAAAGATACTATAGCATCCTTACCTGCATTTCATGATGCAAGTCCATATCAATGTCCTACGAATTAACTTTATTAGATTGTTTAACATCATTACAAAAAGCACGTCAATATAATTTCTTTGATTGGGGTTTAACATTAAACTCAAATAATAATCCGAATACTGGTAGTGGGGTTGATAATAACAGTAATACATCAAATAAATTTGATATTAATGAATATGAATACTTTGAACAAGTTGAGGTAAGTTGTTTATTACGTTACGTTTCTTTGTGTGCTTAAAAAAGAAAGACGATTACTGCTTGATTGATACTATATGGGAGGTATCGGTACTGTATGTAACGGTATGCATGCAATGCGTACGCGATTGATCTGATTTGATTTGATGATGGATAGACCAGACCTACCGTACTAGAACCGGACCGACCAACGCAAGATGGGAATGGCAGAGAAAAGCGTCATATAAAAGAGAGGATTGCGTGTATCCTCATCCTCATCGAGGACAGACACGTTCTGGTCCGGTTCGGTTCGGTTTGATTTTGACCCAGTAGTCCGCCCCCTCCTCCGTGCTTTTAAAAAGTCATTCGATCGATCGATCGATCGATCGATTGTACCGTACCGTACAAGTACTGCACGCACTGATGACTGTACTTTACTTTTGTGGTTGGGCTGTGGCTGTTAATCAAACAGTTCATTCCATTGCTCATATTCTTTTTCTGTCTATCTTTCCACCCAATTACATTACATTACGCACATAATACATACATAATACAGAATGGTGATTTAAATTGGATTGTAAAAGGTAAAATATGCGCATTTGCTGGACCATCGTATCAAAAATATATAAGCCCGGAAGGTTACTGCACATTAAGTCCCAATGATTATATACCATATTTTCAAAAAAGGAATATTAAATTAGTTGTCCGGC
This sequence comes from Fragilariopsis cylindrus CCMP1102, assembly GCA_900095095.1. Taxonomy (NCBI): domain Eukaryota; phylum Bacillariophyta; class Bacillariophyceae; order Bacillariales; family Bacillariaceae; genus Fragilariopsis; species Fragilariopsis cylindrus. The sequence goes on along the minus strand of FMBT01000225.1, from coordinate 16,096 downwards.
TCAATAAGAAGAATTATAATGAATCTGATTTTATTAAAATGGTATACAACATTATGAACAATTTTATACAGATGGTTCATGTCCAACAATGATTATATTACAACGTATATTATCACAATTTGATTCTACAGGTATACCATCTCAATCTCAAACAACTAATGGTACAGGTGGTACAGGTACAGGTCGGTGGCGCTTTTGCTGTGCATTGTAAAGCAGGATTAGGACGGACAGGTACATGTATTGGGGCATGGTTAATGAAACATTATAGATTAAGTGCAAAGGATGTTATTGGTTGGATGAGAATATGCCGTCCAGGGATGGTTATTGGTCCACAACAACAATTTTTAGCTAATATACAGTCAATTATGTGGCAAGAAGGTGATATGGTCCGTTCCTTATATCCATCCAATCGTGTTGCGACGAATATTACCACCACTCGTCATAGTAATGATTCTAATGCGGTAGTAGTAACACCCACACGTGGTAAACCATCGTCATCACCTACGTCGGTAACAGTATTATCTGCTTGTAATGGTAAAGAGGATGGACATGAAGTATTGTTGTTAGGCGGTGAGCATGAAGTACATGTAGGAGGAGATGATCCAGGTCAAGCAGATCGATTATTAGCAGCACGATTAAAACAAAATCGGCAACGTCATTCACAGTCACAATCACAATCACAACAATCCAAAGTCAGCATTCGACAACAACGACGACGAAAGTAACAAGAAGAAGAAACCAGCTGTACCAGTTACACCGGATAACAGTAAATAATGATGATTCATCAAAAAAATCAGTAGGAGCAGCACAGTCATTGTGGGCAAGAGCATTTGCGTAGTAAACATTTCGATTGGATTCGATTGGATTGGATTCGATTCGATTGGATTCGATTGGATTCGATTCGATTCAATTCGATTCATACAACACGTGAAACACGACCGACAACTGGGGGGATACGAGAAGGAAAGTAATACACATACACACACACGTACCGTACGCACGATAATTACGGTCCAACCAAAAGAAGAAGAAGAAAAAGAATACTAATTTCATCTTTACTTAATGTAAAAATATTAAAATTTTAAATGCTGTAGACATCATTTTGCAACACTGTTTTGTTGAACACAAGAGGATGATATGGGCCTACACCATATGCTACTTTACAAAGATGATTCTAGTGTAGAAAGTGAAGGTTGAGTTTTGCCAGTAAATCGGGACTAGAATTTTCCTATTTTTACACAGTTTGGTATGTGGGGGCTTCGAGTAGTTGTTGCCTGCTCATATCATAGCCTTGTATGTTGCCAAACTATCATTACCAACTACAGAAAGAAAGCATCCTCCTGTAGGCTGTAGGAGTTAGGGTGGGTTAGGGATAGAAAGAAAGGTTGAATAGTCAAATAAATTTCCAATACATAAAAGAGAGCTTTTGAAAGAGGACTGTGGTCTGCCCCTAACCAATCATCCCCTAGTTACTCCTGTCTTACTCATACACGAGTTGCAAGAAAAAGAGGATGGATAGATTTCTGAAATAAATTGGTACAGTTCTGATGATGTGCTGTGCTCAGAGGGCACATGTGAAGGATGGTATGTCAGTCTGTCCTTCACATATGTATCTTTATTTCTTTCACTCATGACCAACACTTTACTGTACACTTGCAATGGATCACATCTTTTGCTAGTGTGTACTAAAAATGTGAATATTTGGAATTAGGCTAAAGTAAGCATACCGCTACATGCAGCAGAAAGTGACATGTGTAGCTGCATATTTTGTTAAGTTTTGATTGGATTACCGAAGATCTTTCTAACACCCAAGGTTTGGTCCCTAGGTACAGTAGTTATGATATGCTGGTACATGGCATAATAAATTTGAATAGTTTTGATCCGCGCGCGCACCTTGATTTAATTCAAGAAAATCGAAAAAGTGTCCATGACTGAAAATTATTTGAATCTTGTTTTAAAAAATGCATTAGGATGAACCTGTACATTATTTTTATTCGTGCTTTCGCATGCATTATTTCAATCTTCTCTCAAGATTAAATGTGCATGACTGAAAATTATTTTTATTCGTGCTTCATTTGGTAAGATTCAAACGTTGCATACACTGTGTAGAAGCTACGTGGGAATGAAAAGAATCAGCGCGAACAATTAAAATAAACACACACAGAGCTTCGCCAATTTGACTTTGTTTCTAATAAAACTGACACCAATCTTGCCCCTTTAATTGAAAGCGAGTTGCCGCTATTTGGCCGCTATTTGAAAATACGCGCCCTTTTTGACCTCATTTTTTAATGAAGTATGAGCAGGCATTTTCAATTGTATCGAAATATCGGCGACATGAAGAACACAAAAGAACGGTGTTCTCGTTTCACTTTCACCGAAAAAATCTTTTTGGCGGTTATATTGAATGCAATCTTTCAAAATTAATCTTTTTGAATCTTGTATCGACTTCTGAGTTCAGTGTACATTGCTTGCACGACAGGGTACATTCTTTGTTCCTGTTTTCACACACCACTCACTCTCTCACTCATATAAAATAAACTCTCATAACACAAAACAAAACAAAAGTTAATTCTCAATCAATCAATCAATCAGTCAATCATGAAATTCTCAACAAGCGCCTTATTCCTCTTTACTGTCTCTTCGTCCGCAAATGTCGTCAATCACAAGAAGACGGAGGGACTACAAAACTTTTTGACATGGTAAATACAACAGTAACTAATGCCGTTGATGCATACCTAGTTATTGATGGTTGTGAAAAAGACGCTCAAGCACTTTATGATAATAATCCAGCTTTAGGTGATGCATGGTTTGCATGGGCAAAAACATACGGTTATACAAGTACAAGTGCTGCATCTATTGCTTCGGGTTCTGCGGATACGGTTACAGTATCATACGATGCTGATGCATTAGCGGCATTTGAATCGGCATGTATTGCTGTCGGTGATAGTGCTGCTTGGGCTGCATTACCACCAACCGAATACAGTTGTGAAGAAAATAATTATAGTTTTACGTCAACAGCAACAAATTTCGGTAGTTGTTATCCAACAACTGCAGCTTGTGAAGATTATGGACAAGGTTCTTCTGCAATCATTAGTTATATTGCTGACCAACTGTCAGATGTTGGTATACCTGTCTACTGGATCCAATTAGTGGTGATAGTGATGCAGCAGATGATGCTACCGACACAACACCTACAACTACTAATGTTGATCCTGGTGCTAGTGCAAACGCCAATCCAACTAATGGTGATAGTGATGCAACAGATGCACCCGTCACTACTAATGGTGATAGTGACGCAACAGATGCACCCGTCACAACTAATGGTGATAGTGACGCAACAGATGCACCCGTCAATGATAGCCAAACTGCTTCCACCAACGGATCTACTTCTTCGGCGGCGGCTTCTTCAATGATTGCTTCTTTTTCGGTTGCTACCGTTGCTGCTGCTGTTGGAACCGTTATGTATCTTTAATTATTGATTTATCGATCTATCTATGTGTTGTATATGGTGGTTAATTGAAAACGAAAGAAGAATAAAAATATGAAGTAAATTAAGTATTTAGGACTAGCTACGTCAGAAGTAGATTGAATTAGCTAAGAAATAAAATATGTATATGTAATTACAATGATCAGAGTTATCGTTACGATTTATATCCTTTGTCTATTTTATCTGAAGTATAGTGTTGATTTTCGTCCTCTAGTTAATGATTCTGAATTCAAGTTCGGGACGTGTTTCACATACAGCATAATTCTAGGTCATGTCTAAATAACTTCCAGTGTAAGGGTATCAAAATTACTTTGGGCGAGATACTGTAATGTTCTCAGTGCAATAATGCATACAATACAACACTCCAGATCTCTAAACTCCCGATGCAATTACAGAAGGCAACAATTATTGTAAGGGCTCAAATCGTGGTGAATTGCGCACGCACGCACCTGCCACCAATAGTATGATATTTGCTCGACGACGCATAAGAATTGTCCCCATAGTGTAGTAGACTGCCTTACCTCATTTTTTCTTAGTGTGCTTTTTCTGTCATCAACGAGGCATATATAATTATAAAATTTGGCCAACGGGTCAATCAAATCGTAGAAGATAAAAAAATGTATATCTTGAATGAATTAGAACCTTTTTTTGATACAACTACAGTAGCACGTGCGTGCTTGAATTATATATTATGATACAACTCTTTCAACGGAAAGACCGACCACGCACTACAGTATCGACTTATTTGACGAAAATTCGTCGCGTTGTACGCGGATTTTGAAGATTCAATACACACTTGCACCTAATAGAATGAATGAAAGTAATCAATCGAATGGATCGAATGGATCAATCGAATGAATCGAATCAATCGGATAAAATTGAGTTATACTGTAGTGCACCAGATAAATACTGTGCCGTACGCTGATTTGCTTACGAGTATTACGGTAGATCTTGCACTAGCACACGGACAGTAAGTTAGCAGGAACAAAAGTTTGTTGACAACAAACTTCGCTGAGTTATTACTACTGTAGTAGACACACAGGAAAGAATTTCCTTTCCCTCCGGATCGTAAAACCCACCAAAAAAATAGAACCATCAGCATGCAAATTTCTAAAAAAGAATTATGGTTAGAACGCATAATACAATAAGAAGTATTACTTATATGCGAGTGGAATTAACGAACCAATGCATACCACGTGGAGAGTAGATGAATGAAATCGAAACAAAAGGAATGTTTTATCTTGACGAGGAGTCAGTATCCACACTCCTTATTTACGCCTCTCTGCTCAATAAGTGTGCGCCCACGACTGATTGTTACTGTTACTGTTATATATAATATTATATTGGCTGGTCGCTCCAAGCAAAAACAGAGACTGACTCACAGTTTTCAAGTGAGAAATAAAAAAATGTACAAACCAAAGTTTTTTGCCAACCCACGACGCAATAACAAAGATAATATATTATTATCTTTATGTCATAATAATAATACGACGTCTCGAACATACATATAAGAAACCAAACTGACTTCTGCTGCTACTACAAAAAATAAGAGAGCAAGATAACAGAAATAATAAAATCGACACGACCGAAGAAAAATAGATTACATTGCACTGCAGATATTATTATTATTATTATTATTATTATGAGATTACTTTCATCTGTCACCAAGAAAGCATTATTAGCATTTGGATATCCACGATTAAATATTGATCCTACTACTATTGATAATAATCTATCCAATAATTATAATTCGAAGAACACTGCATCATCATTGTATCATGTCGGAGCCACAAAAATAAGAATGTCCACAGATCTACCAGCATGTCAATTATTTTATCCAGCTGCTACCGCTATCAGCGCTACTACAGACGACGATTTGACGAAAAAGAAGAATGAGAATAAGAACAAATTTATACCATACTTCCGTAAAGAAGCTGTTACAGGTATGATCGACTATTTGAATGGATTTGGTGATGGACTGCTGCAAATGTTACAAGAAAAATCACATCCTTGCCAACAATACTATGATTGTAATCCAATAATGACAACAATGAATATTACGAATAATGAAAATAATGATGACGACGACGACAGTAATAATACAAAGAAATTTCCATTACTATTATTTTCACATGGATTAGGTGGTAATATGGAATTATATACTGAATTATGTGCCATGATTGCATCCTATGGTTATATTGTCGTTGCTATTGAACATGAGGATGGTTCAGCATCGTATGCTGCATCTGCATCATCTGCTTCTGATGATGATGACGAAAAAAGAACCAGAAAAACAAATTCCATATAAACAACCATTCTCCAATGCAAAAGTACCTATTCACGTCAAAAGGTATTAGATATGAGAACACCATGTTAGAACAACGTGTTAATGAACTACAACAAATATATACTATATGGCTACTACTGCTACGAATGAAAAGATGTGCCAGTGCCATCATCAGAGCTAGTCCAAAAGATTATATCGATCACAATATAGATGAATTGCATTTAGTTGGACATTCGTTTGGTGGAGCAACACAATTATTAGCAGCACAAAATGGATGACATCAAAAGCGGTGAGGAAAGAGAACAGAACAGAAACAGAAAGAATAAAATCGTCGTCTGCTACTACTATTATCGGAACTGCTGATAGTAGTGGTGATGGTGGAATTGCTACTGCCGTTGTTGCTGCTCCTGCTCCTGCTACTACTACTACTATCGTCACGACGAATACCATTTCTAATACCGCCACTACCAAGATTCCACCAATACCAAAATCAATTATGGTATTAGATGCATGGTGTTATGCTTTATCGGATGAAATTTTAAATAATGGTATTAGTATTAGTGTTGTTGATGATGATGATGATGATGATGATGAGCAGCAGGCACAGCAACAGTATCCAAAAATTATATCAATATTATCACAAGATTGGGCATTGACAAATCAGGAACGGAAACAAACATTGCAATTTTTGAAAAATTGTAATAATAATAATGTCTCTTCTTATTATGCAAAAGATAGTGTCCATCAATCATTTAGTGATACAGAATGTTGGTTACCAACCTACATTGCAAGAAAAACATTTGGTATGCGTGGTATGAAAGAAGATAGACATATAACAATACGATCTGTGTGAAGGAATTCATTAAACAACAAACTAGTACACAAGAACAAACTACTAGTACACAACAAAATAATGGGATGACAACAAAATAATAATGAAATAATATCTTGATTCCGTTTCCATACAAGTAAAAGTGCGTAGTGTAGTACAGTGCAGTGCTGAGATTGATCGCAATCGGAAATCGAAATCCATTCGAGTCACATGGCAAAGTATATATGTTAGTTATTCTCGTGTATTATACAGGCGGTCAGTACAGTATTTGGAAAAATGAGGATTCTTAATTGTGGATATGATATTTCCTCCTCATACGGTATTATGTCACCTGCCTTTTTTAATGGATCGACATCACCCGGTTCGATCGATGGGGAGCACACTTTTCTTACTCGCAGTTTATAAGCTTGCTTTCTTAGCTCCTCGCAATACCACACAGCGCGAGGGAAATAAGAAGACGTACTGTACAACAATAATGCGGCGGTTTATTTGAGTTTGTTTCTACAGTACGATCTAAAAAAAAAAACTATAACAATGAAAGACAAATATTATAGAGCATTGATCGACTGATTTATAGAAATATAATTTTAGTTAGTTATGCAAGTTTTTATTCCTATTTTTTTCTCTTTCCTGCACTTCTGCCTGTATGTTATGTCGTTTATTATCAAAGCTCGTTTTTTTTGGTTTTTTTAAGATGCGACTGGTATACTTGACTTTTGATGGATTGATCGAACAATATATCTCAACCTTAATTTTGAATCTTTGATAACGTAAAGAAAACGATGTATCTGCTAGTTCCACAGATGATTGCAATGTCAACTGTTCTTTTCGATACCTTCAAAACTTTTCTTTTAGTTAGAAATGAAATGGATTTATTGAAGGTTGGAGAAAAATAGTATTAGTACTATTATTACTGTTGTTACTGTACATTACTTAAAAACAAAAAGCAGAGTCTGACAGACTTTATGAACCATGGATTGTAGTGGTGCTTGTCCCAATAGCTCTTCACTATTTCAATTAGTGGACTTATTATCAAAAAAGGCAGTAGTATCTAAATGTTTGGAAGTAAAACATTATTACTATGAATATATGACAATGTTAGGTGCGTTAACCGCTTCCTCGTATAAGATATTCTCAAGACTCTACGCTTTCAAAGTATTTCAGGAGGTACAAACTAAGATTGTTGGTGGTATGTATGTGTCTTATGATAAAAAATCAAGATATCTCGCGCCAGCGTAGTTGCTCGTCCTCTTCAGACAGTTGATAATGTTTTTGACCTTTTTTGGTTTGGGGGATTGGCATATATTCAACAATCGATCGAAAATCCAAATGGTAGATATTACCATTACTATCGATCATTAGTTGAAAGTCGTAAGTCAAAAATGGCTCCTTTTCTACCAATGTGTTCAATTGTAAATGAAAGTTCTGATTGTAGCTGTTCAAAGAAGCCTTTTTTATTGTCATAGCTTGCTCATGATTCAATATCTTGAAAGATGTCATAGTTTCCCAATGATTCAATTTCTTGAAGGCTTTTGCATTTGAGTATATTATTGACTGCGTCGGTGCTGATTTATTTGGCTGGATAATAATCGCGGGTGTATTGTGATGAAAGTGATATTTCTTGGGCTTTGTCCCTTTCACAAGTCGCCCGTTGACAACATTTTTCACGTGATAGGAGTTTGCGTTCATCCGGTCCACCATAATGTCGTGTGGCAAATGAACTTCAAACGGAAGATCTAGGAAAAGATGCCGAATATGGTATTTTCTCAATTCGAGCTCTTTGGCCTTTTCCCAGCCAGCAACAGCTATATCCAAAGCTTTGTCTGACGAGGCGCCTGCAGTAGAGTCTCGGATAATAAGGTACCCATTGTCTGAATTCTTGCTGTCGTAAAAGAAACATTTGAAATTGCCACAGAAAGCAGGTTTGTTTTCAAATCCAAATAATCCCATTGAAATAAGGAAGAAGATTGAAGTTGTGTTTCATTATTGCGTGCTAATCCTTTGTGTATTTCTCTTTCTATATCTAATATTAGAAAAATTGTTTCCACCAACGATGACGACAACTATCGATATCGCGGAAATGTATTTTGCCGACGCGATCCGCATGTTTGATAATCAATAACAAACAGTTCGTGTATATTATTATATTATTATATTATAATTACTGTAACTGATTTTTGGTTTGGTTTTGTTTTGTTTCATATATTTTCCTTTACTATGAGTTGCTCTGTTCTGTATTATGCATTGTCGTGTTATACGATCGGCGACGAGACATGTATATTATACAGTAACTAGTTGCTTCAACGGTTCTTTCATTACATTGAGTCTTGCCAGTTCATCTTTGGTTTTACATTGAGTCGGACCCAATCGTGCACCAATACCGTAAACTGCTGTTAATCTGCACTATTCGTCACTGGGCCAACATCCAAACGTATTGCAATAATAGCCCATATGATTTGTATTGCGTTCTATTTCTATCTCCGTCCCGGCGAATACACTGTTACAACGACAGATGACCAAGCATTTTCCCTGGATGATGTATCTTTCACCTAGTAGGCAACAGGATGTTGAATACTATTTCGGTCAACGGACCACGACATTATTGAGGCTGCTACGGCAGTCAAGTACACTTTCACCACCCAGAAAAATGGTGACAAAAGGGTACTATTATTATAGCGCACGCTAGGAGTAGTAGTGATAATGTTTGTTGTCCTGTGCTCTCTACCATACAACTATTCATGATTCACCGGCGTGAGTTCCGTCGTAAGGACATTCCATACGATGGCAAACTCAAACTAGCATCCTATTACAATTCCAAGCATGTCCATGTCCCTACTGTCAAGGCTAAGCAAGTCAAAGATACTTTACGTACTCACTACGCTGCACTCATTTCAGCCAATGACAGGAATTAATCCAAAAGACATCAGTGCTTGCTCCCTCCGTGCCAGTGGAGCAATGTGTGGCCCTGCTACCTGGGAAATGTGATAGCAGCATCATCAAATTACTGGCTCGATGGCACAGTGATGCGATGATGGATTATTTATTACACCAACATGCAGTCGCTCCCAATATTCAAGTAACTCGCTGTAGTCACGATGTACATCCATGGCAGCTACTCTTTCCTACCTGATGATTTTCTTTTTTACAAATAAATGCATGGGCCCAGAGATAATAAGAAATTCCACCAAAAGGAAAGAGGAATATACATCAACAATGTTATCAAGATGGGGAATGGTATCGAATTCTACAACGATATAAAAGAAGGGTTATCATACTCTTTCAAACTATCTTTTAAATTGAAACCATTTTATTGTGCTTGATTTCCATGTACTATTTGATACAAAAGGTCATATGTATTTCACTGATTTAGACCACCATAACACAAAAGGGATCTAAGAAAATAAAAGCGACAAACAAATGTTTGAAAGGAATAGATGGATTTATTGACGAAACAAAGAGAATATTGTCAACATCGAAAGAGAATTATCATAACAACTGTTCGAAAAATAAAATAGAACCAAAATGGTATGTTGATACAAATAAGAGTCATAAATAATGATTATACCTCTACCGATAGACATGTTATAACTGTTGACTCGAGCAAAAATGAACGAAAGAATATTACTATTTATGATTTGGTGCGTACTACGTTTGACCTCCTGGTGCGATACGATTGCGTCGCTAACAACATTCCATCATGAAATGACGACGGGAAATAGTATTATTGTGTATCCTTCTACGTTTACTTTTCAGTTTAGTTTAGTTCAGTTTAGCTTACTTTTCAGTTCAGACTTCAGTTTAGTTTAGTTTAGTTCGGTTTGATTTATTTCCTTACTTTTACCTTTTTCTTAATAATAATAATGATACTATATTTGTAAATGCATTCCAATAATAACCATTCATAAATAAAATAAGAACATCTAACCATTGGAATGTAAAGTTACCTTGACTAAATAAAACTAATCCTCGAAGTGGAACATTTTCTAAATTGGAACGTATTAAACGTAATTCACGTTTCCTTTTACTACTACTATCACCGCTATTATCTTTTTTTGTTGCGGATGGTACTTCCTTTTGTGCTATCTTATATGCAATATAAAATAGTAGAGAACCAATCCATGATACTGATGCTGCATCTGTAAATAATGTATTACGAGTAATAACAACAACATTTGGTGGCGGCGCTTTTTTTTTTTTTTGTGTAGTACCATCAACTGGTACGTCAGTCGTTATTGTATTTGCCATTGCACTTGCACTCACAGTTGTAGTATTACCATAGTTATTAAAACTGTTACCAATAAATCGTTTTGCAAAAATATCATCGTCCACAATGAAATTATTATTACTACTGAATAGGTTGTGTTTACTGGTTCCACAATATTTTTTCGTCTAGGTGGAAAGGATTCTATTGCTAATTTTGATGGTTTATCATCACCAGTATTGAATGTTATAACTTCCGTTAAACGTATATCACGACTACTACTACCAATTTGTATTTCATATTCTTTATCAACACCATATTCAACAACCCAATCTTGTTTACCAATATCATAGAAGGCAAATGATCTTGTATTTAATTCAAAACTAACACTTACTACAGGATTTTGTTTATTATTATTATTATTATTACCTGTAAATTCAATTTTTGTAAATTCTTTTAACTCATGATATGGCCGATGAACAGATGAATTAATTGGTCTAATATATAATTGTACAACTTCTTTCACGCATCCTGTAAAATCATTACTATTTGATGGACTAGTACCAAAACCACTATAACTATCATTATCACCATTAATTCGACGACCAATATTTTGTACATCTAATGTAACAATTACACGTTTCTTATCTGGTAAATCATCTTTGATATTAATACTTAAATTTGTATACTCAAAATTTGTATATGTTAATCCATGACCGAATGGGAATCGTACAGGAAAAGGTTGATGCATACTAGGTGTAGTAGTAGTAGTAGTAGTACTATCTCTATTATTGTAGTATCGATAACCAACATCTAATCCTTCACGATATTCAACTGTTGTTTTATTACCAGGAAAATATTGTCCAGATGGGATACCACCAGCAACACTAACACTTTCATTATTAGAATAAGCACTACCATCACCACAAGTCGTCGTCTCATTATCATCATTAATAATAATAGGAATCGTTTCTGACAACTTTCCGGATGGTGATACAATCCCAAAAATTACATCTACAATAGCTTGACCACCAGCTTGTCCTAACAAATAACCATCTAAAATTGTTTTTATACCAAAACCAATACCACCACCACCATTACCACTACCACTACCACTGCTATTGCTATTGTCATCGTCATCATCCACAATAGTACACCATGATTGTGGTATATCAATAATCCCACCATGATTTAATACTAACACAATATTTTTATGCACTCGAGATATAGTATTCACTAATTCAATTTGTTGTTTTGGTAATTGTAATGTGGTACGATCAAAACCTTCACTTTCAAGTATATCAGGTACTCCAATTGATATAATTACAACATCTGGTGGATTTGTAATAAGCAATTGCAGAGCTTCATCAATTAATGTTTGATCAATTACTACTTGATTAGTATGTTCATTATCATTATCATTACCATCATCAGCATCTGCATCTGCATCATATCCACGTGCAAATAATGGAATAGCAAACTCATTCTCGTTATTATCATCACTGTTTAATATAGATTGTAATGAATCATAGATACTTGTTACTTTTGTGGGTGTCACATGTGCCGAACCCATACCTTGTATCCGTGGTGAATTTTTACCAAAATCACCAATTACTGCAATTATTTTGGTTTTGGTTTTGGTCGTCGTCGCCTTATTCTGATTATTATTATTATTCTTATATTTTTCTAATGATAATGGTAGTAGATTGTCCTGATTTTGTAACATAACAATACATTCTTGTGCAACCTCACGTGCAATTTGATTATGTTTATAAAACATACTATCAGCTGCTTCAGCTTCAGCTTTTCCTGCAGCTGTATTTTTTTCATCATCGTCGTCGTCATCATCATCATCCTCGTCGTCGTTATCCTCATTAGTAGTAGTACTTGTAGAATAATCTTGAACTAATTGTATAACACGATTGGCACAGTCATCAATTGCTGTTGTAATTATATCACCTTTAATATTAATACTAGTTGTTGTATCACGACTATTATTTTCTTCATCGGCGACATCATCGTCGTCATCATCATCCTCACATTCGTCATTGTTGTCTTCTTCACTACTTTCTTCTTCCGCAACAGCAATGATAGCATTTAATACCTCATTATCATATGCACCTTCATGGATATTTGAATTACCAGGCATTTCCAAATCACATCCAGCTATAATGGATTCATTCTATTATTAATGGCACCCCAATCCGACACTACCACACCTTGAAAATTCCATTCGTCACGTAATATTTTTGTAACAAAAGGAATTTTCACAACAATAAAACCATTTACTTTATTATAGGCACCCATTATTAATGCTGGTTGTTCGAATGTTGGTTGGAATTTGCGAAGTTATATTGTTATTATTATTATTGATGGGATGTTTGGAGGAGATACATATTTCAAATGCACTTAAATAGATTTCTCTCATGGTACGTTCATCACAAATACATAATTATCATACGATATGTTTCTTGATTATTTAATGCAAAATGTTTGAGACATGCACCAACAACTCTTGTCTTTCTTGTTGTTGTTGTTGTGTTTCTTCGAGGAGGAGTTATTGTTGTTGTTATCTCCAACAGAAGTATCTTGTATACCAGCTATTAATGATTTTGATAATATACCTGTTAAGAATGGATCTTCCGGAAAAATATTCATGATTCCGACCACCATAGGGATGACGTTTAATATTAATTCCTGGACTTAATAAAATTTGAATATTATAAAATAAACATTCTTTTTTTAAGACAGTACCCACTTGATCTTTAAGAAGTTTGGTATTCCAAGAATTCGATAAGGCACAGGCCGATGGAAAACAGGTAGCGGGAAAGATTGTTGTAATGATAAATCAGTTAATGGTTTTCGTACACCATGTGGTCCATCGGACATACGTAATATACTACTACTACTACTTGCTGCGCGGTAGCAGTACTTGTTGCGGTGGTTCTGTCCTACTTGTAGTTTCTGTAGTAGTAGTAGTAGTAGTAGTATCATCAATATTAATTGGAATAGAACTACGTAAATTCCATAAATCATATCCACTTAACCATGATAATTTTTTGGATAGTGAATATTTATTCAAATAATGATTACTATTATTTAAATTAGCAGTACTGGCAGCAGGAGATAATGATGATGATACGTCATCGCCGTTGTCGCAACCGTGATTATTATTCGTAGATGGTAATACTAATGGGCTGCTGTTTACTATCATCTTGATTAATTGATCGTTCGGTTTTGTTTTGTTTTGTTTCGTTTTGTTGTTGTACGTACGTACGGTATGTCTGCGTTTGCTGCTGTTCTTGGTTCAAGTTTAGTTCACTTAAGTCAAGTTTAGTTTACAGTACTGTAGTTCAATTCAGTTTTGATAGTACAGTTGTAGGTCGATTTCTAATTTATTGTTACTGTTATGATTTTTTATGAGATAAGAGACGATGTGAAAGATTTTTTTCCTTGTTCCGTACTGGTAAAACAAATCATCATGATTGCTACCGGCAGTGAGACGAAGGAGATCGAAATCTTTTCAATCGTTGCTGCGTGAGATAATTTGAACGAGTCGAGTGAGTCGAGTCAGTCAATGCATTTGTACCGGTGCTATGCGCGCGATGAAATAAATAATATCCCTCAAGTCATGTCACTCACACACACGACAACACACAGCTTCGCTTGAGACAGTGAAGGAAGATTTCTTTTTTGTGAATTCCGACGACAATATAATAACACATCTTTATTATTATTAGGCTGGGCAACTAACTCCTGTCGCAAGAAAGAGAGGAATCGAACGACACACTTAGTTACACAAATACAACAAAGTAACTCCTTTTACTCCCAAGACAAAAGGCAACACGTACGATCTCTATTATGAACAACAACGACACTGTCACTGCTATAGAAGGAGTAGTAGACGTCGTAGCAGTAGTAGTAGAAACAACTAATAATAGTAATGATTCATTTGTGTCTGAATCAGACGACGAATTGTCAGATGTATTCAAATGGACATGGGTCACAATACTACAAAGTATTGTATTATTTTTTCTTGCTGGTGTTGCTGAAATTATAGGTGGTTGGATGGTATGGTACGTAGTAGAAGTTACTTTACTACTGTAGTTACTGTTATGTTATTACTACTGTAGTTAGTATACAGACATTCGCGTTTTGTTGTTTGTTTTTATATGTGCTATTTTTAGCGTGTAGGATAAATTCTATTTAGAGAGAGAGAGAGAGAGAGAAGTGCATGCGTCGTTTGATGTTTATGTTGTGTTGTTTTTCGATGAGCGTCACACTAACAATACATTTATACTTCTTCTTCTTCTTCCACTAATATTACTTCCACTACAAAATTATTATATGAATAAAACAATAAATCAAATAAAAGGCAAGCGGTACGTGGTGATGGTGGTGAAAAAGATACAAATAATAATAATAACAAAAAACCACCATGGTGGTACGCAGTAATTGGTTCAATTATATTAATTATCTATGGTTTTATACCAGTATTTCAACCAACGTCCAATTTTGGACGTATCTATGCTGTATATGGTGGTGTTTTTATTGTATTAAGTTATGCATTTGGTTGGTTATTAGATGGTACAAAACCTGATATTGGTGACATATCTGGTGGTAGTATTGCATTAATTGGTGTTTGTGTTGCAATGTTTTGGCCACGTTCATAAATTAAGTAATAGTATAGTTCATGACATAAATTAGATAAGATGTAACCAATTATTTCTTCAATCGACACAATTCAAATAATATTATATGCGCACAATCAATTAAACAATCCAAGTGATGTATTGGACTGGGGTCCCGAGGGGAGGGTAGAACTACTCTAGTTTCCATTCATTATTAGTGTACCTAATCATGGTTCTTTTTTTGGAGGCACTTTGTAAAAACTTCAACTTAGGCGCACACCACCCTCACAATTTACTAACTAAAAACATTACCTAACGCAATACATTGCATTTATGCTCTGAAAAAGGTTCTACATGGTACTTACAATGATGTTGGCATTCTTGAATACTCTGCTCGTTCATTCTCAGCAAAACAACATCGCAATATAATTGTACTGTGTTGCAAGTCGACAGTAGGAAAGTACAATGCAGTACTATTTACCGGCAGACATTAATATTATCTAGCGAATCGTGTTTTCTATCTTTAGACTATACATTGTATCATACCGTATCTTTTCAACGATTTTCTATCATCGAATATGGCGTAGAGAAGAACAATTTCAAAACATAGACTAAGAACTAGTACGTCCTGATTATATATTATTTGTGAATTAATTTG
>FMBT01000095.1:0-47000 GCA_900095095.1 Fragilariopsis cylindrus CCMP1102 | reverse complement strand
TCATTTTTAAGTGGATCATCATCACTGGAAGTATAAGTTCTTGTAGGACGCTGAGTTGGTGCCATAGGTCCAGCTGTTGGAGGTTCATACTCCAAACTAGGAGAACTAGGCTCTTTGTATCTTGTAGGGTTGTATGTAGGTGTTTCTGTAGATGTGGAAACTGGTGAATCGACTGGACTGTCAAATGAAGAGTCACGGGAGAAGAAACAGGAGCATCGACTGGACTGTCAAGCTTTCCGATTCAACGGGAGAAGAACGGGAGCATCGACTGGACTATCAACGGATTCCGATTCGACGGGAGAAGAAATAGGAGCATCGACTGGACTGTCAACGGCTTCCGATTCGACGGGAGAAGAAACTGGAGCATCGACTGGCTATCAACGGATTCCGATTCGCAGGAGAAGAAACTGGACTTTCGACTGGAGAGTCAAAAGAAGATTCCGATTCGACGGGAGAAGAACTGGACTTTCGACTGGAGCACCGATCTCAGATTCTTGCTCATCCTCTCCTTTCTCTGCAGAAGAGTTTGAATCTAACGCACTTGTATCATCTCCATCGTCATTTCCCTGGTTTGTGCCTTCGCTTTCATTTTCACCCTCTGCCTCTACAGAAGTGTTTGAATCCAGCGCACTCGTATCTTCTCCATCGTCATTACGCTCGTCGTTGTTTGTTTCGTCAACCGTTTCTTCTTCTTTTTCGTCTTCTTTAATTGGTTCCGGCGCTGGGGTACTATCTTCGAAATCTGACGATTCGTCTTGGATACGACGAATATTGTTATTATTATCATTATATTATTTCTATGGTGGATACGAAGACTCCTTCGGATATCGGCATCGGCAGCAGCTTGTTTACTGCATTGATTAATACCGTCGTACTAAGGATCGTTAAAAGGAACAGTGAGAACACCGCATGATTACAAATATATATCAAAATGAAGTATTGTATGAATTGCACTTTGAAGTCAGTTTTTCGTTCAAATATATCGATGGCAATGAATGGGTTTGTGTTACTTGACGTCCGTTTACTTCGCTTCCTTCCATAACGTAACATAAGTAGAGGTATGCGGTCATTTGAGAAATTTATTAAAATTTAAAGGCATTCGCAGCCCTCAATTTTGCTCATACGTGGATAAAAATGAAAATTTCTTTTTGTACTGTCTCATTGTGCTAGTTTTGTGAACCCACACACACTCACACACCATGATGCATAGTACCACTGTTTTGTATATTATGATGTATATTCTAATTGACGCTATGCTATAATAAATTACAGAATATTTTCTAACAGAATCTTCACTATAGTTCTATCATTGATTTGATCAGATATATCATATTATCATGGCATTTATTCATTTATCTCAGAATTAATTACTTGAATGGATTGAAAAGGCTGGAAAACATAGCCAAAAGCACAGTATAAACAAGCATTATACAAACCATAGATACAAATATCTTGAACCAAACCATATTCTTTGATCCAATTGCTGTACCAGTCCATGGGCAACTATATTGTTGTATTCATTACAGAAAATTTAAATAAAAGTGAAGAGATTTTAAAAAAAGAAATGAACGCAAAAAGAGAGTAATAGGCGATTAGTCGTTTGAAGTTTTTCATAGTTAGCAACACAAAACATGATCCATGATTATTTGATTTGTCATTATCTTGTTGTATACTGTATTCATATAACTGACTTGACTGACTTGTGTGTACTATACTCGAGGAACACTATACACGTACTACTTACGTATGATCAAATCCTTCTACAACTACTTGACATTCCGAATCAAATTTTGCATCTGATGGTCTGTAGGTCCTTGCTTGATCATTCCATCTCCAATCTTCTGCTTCTATGTCATCGGTATTATTATTATTATTATTATTTGGTGTTGGTGCTTGTGCATGCCTATACAATATACCAGGATTACAGCATGATATCATACATAATGAAATAATCAATAAAATGTTCCAATCGACCATGTTATGATAATAGCAAGATGTGATTTTGATACTCTAGAATAACATATCCAACCAGAAACACCATTATAAGTGGAATGTTATGAATATTTTACTGTCCAATACGGGCCCATTACCCATAATAATTTGGGCCGTGTTTTATTCCTAATTATCACTTGTCCGGTTTCATTGTCTATAACTTCTTCATCATAATTTTCTGTAGTTTGTGCAAGAATTGACATATTACCAACCCGTCCAACACCTAAACATCCCCAAACTATTGCGGAAATTGCATACTGATTGTTAGCATTACGATTACTATTATTATTATGATAGCCATTATCACTGCCATAACCATCATTATTACTGTTACGACGAAACCATGACGGCTGATCATCTTTCCAGGTTACATTAACACATCCAACAGCAAAGTCAGAATCCTTCCAGTGTTGTATTTTTCGTTGTCGAAAAGCGTCGTTACTGTTATTGTCGTCGTCGTCGTTATCGTCGTTATATCGTTATTGTTCAACTCGCCGTTCGTTTCATTTTGTTCTGTGGGTTGGAGGGGTCGTCGTCATCGCATCATTGTTAGCTACATTAGTTTGAACAGCAGCCTCTTCGACCAAATTGGCACCACCGGATTCTCCTCCTTTTATAGTCATGGAGATTTATTGCATTCACGATAGAGATACCGTACTTCGAAGTAGATGTGTGTCTTCCTAACTTTTTAAAGTCGAGAGAGAACACATATAATGAGAGCGAAACGGCATTCTTGCTAAACAAGAATCAGAAATGCTCCCAACGCATAATGTGCGCGGAGTACTCATAAGTCATGATACTATGTATGATATCATATTAGGACTATTGATATCACACACTAACGAGTACCAATATTTCCATTCTTACGTATGTATCGTAGGACCTAACTTACATCGTAATTTGATGCCATTTTAAATTTCAAAAATTATGATAAGAATAATGTTCTAAATTAAGGACATTGTTGTTGGATAATTTTTTTTTGTGCATCGTTCGTGTTGGTTGGCTAAACACGAAACAAACTGAAGGACGAGTAGTAATAATTAATAGTTAATAATCAATTATGTCACAACGACGAGGCGGTGGTGGAAGTGGAAGTGCAAAGGAAAGTGGAGGAGGGTCGGTATCGGTGGAGAAGAATGAAGAAATTTTACCCTTTAGTAAAAGTCTTGATACGACGTCGTCATCATCCGATGGTTTAGATTCTTCTTCTTTGCAAGTTGGATCTCCTCCAAATTCTGGAGGACCTGGTGGTGAAATATCGACAAGTGGCGAAGTCGTGCAACAACAAGTCGGAGGTATGTCGTTAGATGAACGATATCAGGCAGAAACACAACAACTTAAAACAAAGCAATGGCAAGAATGTCATTTCGCTCGTGTAAGTTTCTTTCTGTATTGTTTTCGATCGTATCATGTATTGTCGTGTACTAAATGCAGTCAAAATACATCTACGGTTGTGAAATAAAATAAATTACTCATGGGAAACTTTTTACTATTCGAAACATTCTAAAATCGACACACAGGGCTTCACTGAAAGTAGCTGGGAATCCGAATATGCTAAGTATAAAAACAACGGTTGGAAAGGTTCATGTATGAAAATGATAGATGGTAATGACAAAGATCACAGTGTACCATGTGGATGTTGTTCTGCTATTATGTGTTCAGTGTTAGGTGCTGGTCGGATTGGTAATATGGCAATTTTGAAACAATCTACTGAATGGGTTACAGAAGAAGTTCCAGATGAAGAAAATGGTGGAATGAAAACAAATCGTTTTACACAACCTAGATTAGACTTTGTTGTTGGACCTGTAAGTAGTGCTGAAATATACTGAAATACATGCATGAAAAATACCTCATAACCAAAACAACATCTCAAACGAAAAATAAACCAACGGTGCATTATGAAACATAACACAATGCACGGACCCGACGTTTATCTTTATATGATGATTAATGATGATGGAAAAAAATCGTAGACCTCATATTATTTATTTGTTTATTTTAATGCCTTTTCATTTCGTAAAACACTTCTATACACTTTATACAGTATTGGCCAATGCTGTGCATGGTAACGTATCCACTTATATTGGGAGTTTCTGGTATGACATTAGTGATGGCAATTCCGAAGGTTAATCCACTTATTGGATTTGTTTGGGCGATATGTACAATCGGACTTATTTCTGCCCTTGCAATGACAGCCTTCCGTGATCCAGGTAAGAAAATATATAAATGAGGAAGAAGGATACTGAAAAAAACAAAAATGAAATTTGTTTTTGTATTACTAGCTATTTTGTTTCGCCGTACTAAAAAAAAGTCTTCTATTTTTGTCTTAATAAAAGGTATCCAACGTCGGTGCAGTGATCCTCCACCCGATCAAGAAGGAAATCAATGGAGATGGAATGACCGAGCTCTTAGTTATCGACCTCGGGGAGCATGGTAAGATCGTCGATGATTGTATAGTACTGGACTTTTTTAAATGTTGTTTCGTTCTTTTCTGTTTTTATCTACTATACTTATGTCTAATGTCTTCCTATTGAAAAAAAAAAAACGGTTACCATCTTTGCTTTATACAGGTATGATCCCGATACTGGAGTGATCGTAGAGGGATTTGATCACACGTAAGTAAACAATTCTTCTCGAAGAACACGTTGCTTATCTTCTCGTATCGATCCTTTTTACCTTTTGTTAGGTCAATATTGCTAATCCAAAATATATTATTTTTGTCAATCGAATATATACATATAGTTGCCCTTGGACTGGTACCGCGATAGGGAAAAAGAACATGCTTGCCTTTCAGTGCTTTGTTACTCTAGTGTTTGTTTGCTTGATTTTTGACATAGTTTTGCTTACTGGTGGAGTATTTAAAGAAATCTAAAAATAAGAGAGAGAAAGAATGAAGTATATACAACTTGCTGACTAGTATAGTATTAGGCATGTTGGCAGACGCTTGAATTTTAAAACCAATGAATAAACAAAAAAGTTCCTTTCTGTACTTAAGTGTCAGTTTAATTTGCAAAATAGCAAATCAATCTATATACTGTAGGTTCTATTTGAGTATCAAACACATTCCTGCAAACTTGACATGATATGCCAGCTATTGAAGTGTATCTCATCTATGTTAGAGGCAGGCTACTGACAAGTTGGAAGTAGAACACACTATCCTAACCATCAACAAAACAGAAGAGAGCACACTATTCAAAAGACTAAGTAGATAAAGCCCAATCATTCAGTCAAACCCAATACACAGGGCCTTGCGGCACTAATAATTTTTGGGGGTTTTCTAGAAACTAAATAATTAGGTTTTTTTAAAGCGTGTTTTTAATTAGCCGCTTTAAAAAGCGGGTATCAAAAGCGGGTACCCCTACCCGCTTTTTAGGCAAGCGGGTATGGAAATTATTTTATAGCGTGTTTTTACGCGCTAAGGGGTACCCGCTTTTTTCCAAAGCGGGTATCAAAAGCGGGTACGGGTACCCGCTTTTGATACAAGCGGGTATGGAAATTATATTATAGCGTGTTTTTACGCGCTAAAGGGTACCCGCTTTACCCTACCCGCTTCCCTTAAAAGCGGGTAGGGGTACCCGCTTTTGATACCCGCTTTGAGAAAATAAGATGCTCCACGCTGTAAAAATACGCGATAATAATTTCAATACCCGCTTGCCTAAAAAGCGGGTAGGGGTACCCGCTTTTGATACCCGCTTTGTAAAAAAGCGGTTACCCCATACCCGCTTTAAAAAAAACCCATCCACGATTGCTAGTTTCGTTCAGCCCCCACACTGTTAAATAGTGCCGGAAGGCCCAGGTAGAGTAAGCACACAGTAGCAAGTCAGATGTACCCAAGAATTTACTCAAAAGCTATGCAGGGGTCACTAATGACTATGACTGATATATGGCAATGAGTCCAAAGAAGGCTCTGACTGTTTGTACATTCTATACCTTTTTCAAATACTAGCCTACCTAGGAAATACAAGTAAATGGTGAAGAAAGTAACGAAACCTCCATTCCATAGAGTAAGAAGAATCCATATGATGCCAAGACAATTGATTTCTATCTTTCGTGTTGTATACACAACTATTATTATTGAATTATATGATAAAATACTAAGAGACAATGCTGCATATACTGCATCATCCCTATAGCTGCCCACCCTGTAAACATGCGCTGGTTTGGGTATTTTCTTTGTAACACCTGAACACATCATGATGATTCAACCTTTGTAAATATTTTTCTTGAATGCTTTATTACAGAACAACAACAAAAAATTGATATTGATACTGGGTGGGCCGGCAGTGCAGTGAGCATCTCATCTTCCTAGTCCATAATATTGCTTGAGTTTTTTCAATGATTTTCTATGTTATGGTAGTCCTAAACATCCCATTATAATTGTTGTGTTTGTACAAGAAGTACAGTAATAAAAAGTAACTTGGTAAGAGTGATTTACAATATAAAAAGTGGTGCACTTTCGCTATCATATCATTGTAAGAATACCGTTACTACAACACAACACGACACGCAGTAAAATCTCGATGTTGTGTTCAAATTCAAACGTTGCCCATCTTACTCGCATACTTCCTCCGTGCACCGTTAACTAAATACGCGCTATCGTCTGGATTTTTAGACGATTAAAGCGTGGAGTGTGAGTCGAAAACTTTCAAAATCTCATTTAAAAAAAAGTTCCTGTTGATTGGGTAGAGTTTAAGGGTTCTCCAACCTATTATGGGTGTGAAAATTCCTGATAAATGCGCGTATGTATTTAGCGGTATACGGAGGAAGTACTGACGTCACAGATTTATTTTTATCACGCGTTAAAAGCGTGCAAAATGTTTTTATGTTCTCAAAACGAAGCGGAACAAAGGTGCTCGTGTCGTGGTGCGTAAACGATATTCGAATATGTGACAAGTAGCAACCAAAAACAAATCTTAGTAATATCGTTGATTTTATTTTTCATGACTTCTATTACACCCATAACGACACAATAATTTAAATTGTTTTCTATCTTGGTCAAGACATTTAATACGCATTTTGTAATCAAACAACACTCGATAAACAAAACACTCGAACAATGTCGATATTAAATTTGAGTTCATCTATATTTGCTGTCGTTGCGGCATCGCTTCTATGCAACAACAATGATCTCGTCACAGTAGTAGCATTCTCCCCTACATTATCCCACCGTGGTAGTATTAGTATTAGTCGTAGTTTTTCTTCCCAACTGCTGAAGATGGCGGCTGATGACGACAAAATCGATGGAGCACAAATAACAAGTGCAAGGAAAGAACTTAAATTTGATGATACGACTGGACGATTCTTCGAAACTGGTATCGAAAAAGAAGAATGTATTCCAGATGAAGAGTATTGTATGGTCGATGAAGATAGTGGAAATAAGATCCGTCTTACTGTTGCCGAGAAAGAACGTATTTTCCTTGATTCATACAGGTACGTAAACAATTAGTTCTAATTTACAAATCGGTAACTCATAATTTTGGTGCTCGTCGAGAAAAGAAAAACGAGCATCATCGCATTGTACACATTGACATCAAATCGTGTTATGTTTTCGTGATGATTGATTGAGCCACGTCTTTTTATATCTAATAATATCCCTGCCCCCTGTAATGTAAAAATAATATATTTCATCCACGAAATTGATTTATTGCTTTGATTTGTTACGCATCATTCCATACATAATGTGTGTAATAATAATAATAATAATAATCATGTTAGTCATACTATGCCAGTGGCAGACAACTTCTTTCAGATGAAGACTTTGATTTGTTGAAGGAAGATCTTCAATGGAATGGTTCACCTGTAGTGTTGTGAGCCGTGAAGAATCCAAGTTTCTTGCTGCAACACAAGCATACTTAAAAGGTGAGCCTATCATGGATGATGGTGAGTTCGATAGCTTAAAAAAAGAACTGAAGGAAACTGGATCGAAATTTGCTGTCGATACAGATCCAAAATGTTACATCGATACTGGTGTGTGTAAGGTTACACTTCAAAGGATAAATTCCGATCGAATTTACTTTACCTACCAGCTGGAGCAATCTTATCAATTGTTTGGCTGGCACTTGGATTTGAAATCATCGAACCGATCATCCGATTGAACCCTATCATCTTGTTTGCATTGGGAACACCACTTATTACCAAGGGAGCTACAGTACTTACAGAAGATTATATCTTTACAAACAAGCTTGTTGCATACGGCCCATGCCCGTCATGTGAATATGAAAACAGACTTTACTTTGGTGATATCCTTGGGGTAGAAGGATTCGGTGCTGAGGGTAATGTAAAATGTGGAAATTGTAAAACACTCTTTACTGTTCAACGAGAATCTCTTCGTGCCTCAACTTTACCCAAATAATGTGTAAAGTAAAAGAAGGAGCTATCAAAACGAATTGAATTGAATTGAATCGAATCATCCTCACAATCAGGGCCTTCAATTAATTGTAGCAGCTATATCACACATACACACACACACACACACACACAAAAGGAAAAACAATAACAGGAGTAACCTGAATAGAATATTAATACGATCTTCCCATGTTTTGCTCTATTGGACCACTATGGATAACAATGATAAAATCACTTGTAATACAGTTAGACAATAAACGCACATCGCGAATGAATCTGTTCAATGTTTTGCTTTAGTTTCTGTGTCCTTTTTTTAAAAGGCCATTTTGACTCCTATTCAATATCTAGTACAAACATTGCAATGCTTCTAACTTTTGAATAATTTACTCTGATCCAAGAATAATTACAGTAGATTACTTTTAGTTAAAAGAAATCATGAAGTTGATGGGAGAAATATAAATACCAGACAAAGTAAAAATATGAAATATAATACAGGTATTATTGACATTATTTTATGATATAGTAGTAGTCACAACAAGTAAATGTTATGATACAAATAATCATGAGAATTTGCCGAATCAAATTAATTGAGCATCGTTGTCGTGATCGATCGATCTCGTCCTGATCATATTATTTACTATAGGTAAATTGCCGCGAAAAACATGATTATAGCGATCAGTGTCAGAATCACAATTGTTTTTAGTTGCCCTCGATTTTTTGTTCCCATAAATTTAGCAAGCTTCCCCATTACCATCCCTAATTCCTCCTCAGCAGTTGTCATATCTTCATCTAGATCATTTAACATTTATTTTGTTGACCTATCTCTTCACCAATAGTACCAGCCATTTCTCCGACTCGCAGTACTGCATTTCCAAGTTCATCTAATGTTTCATCCTGTTCTTGCATTAACATGGAACTTTGTGCTTGATTGTCTAGAATAAAATCTGTATTTTGTCGTTCTTCATCATTTTTTGCTCCCAACAGACCATCTCCGGATCTTGCAACTGCCCTATTACGTTCATCACTAAGTACCTTCTTTTTTATAATGTCCGAGTTCATTTCATCTTTTGCATGTTGGATTCTACTTCGACTAGTTTCCACTAACGATCTTCGTTCAAAAAATTGAGATCATCTATATGAGGAAATTTATCCCGATCGTTTTCTACCGCTTGCACTGTTTTCTGTACATCTCTGAGAGTTGATTCCGCACTTTTTAAATGACGTTTTAGTTGTTTCTTCGAATCTCTGTATTCCAATGAGCTTACAGCAGTATCCTTTGTTATTTTTTAAGATAGAGAAAAACAAAACAAGATAAAATAAAATGAGGACGACTTTTAAGTGGTTATTATGTAGGAAGGACCGAACCCTGTTACAGATTTACATAATGAATCCAATTCCAATATTCATATAAAGGAAGAAAGCGCACGTACAGTTTCGTGAACTATCCGTAGAAAATCTGCAAGAAATTCATCGGCTGATTCTAATTTGTTTTGTAGATCCGATCTGAACACGAAATATGGATCACCACCCGACGACGTCGATGATTCATTGTGATCAAGAACTGATGTACTATTACTACTTGTTAGAGGACTGGTTAATGGTTCTGACAATTCCGAGTTGATACGTTTATGTCTAGTAAATCGCTGATGACTCGTCGACCTACTAGAAATAGATACTACACTAAGACTATCACTATCTTTCATCCGAGAGGAGGAATTCTCACTGCTATCACTAACTGTGGTATACCGTTTCATTTTCTCAATTCCTTTTTATCTTTAAAAAATCTTAGCTTTCCGAAATACTTCCAAAATTCGTCGCCGTGTAAAATAAAGTTGCGTTGATTCGATCGATTCGATTCGATTCGTCTATCCAGTGAATTGCTTACTTATTGTTCTTGCACTTTAAAGAGCCTTATTATTTGAATCGATTTATGTCAGTGGCCTCTCTCACCCTTTACAGTCAAGCAAATTATGTTCGGATTTATGTTGAATGTTCCAAAAGAATGTTGTGAATCGTTTTTTGCGTGGCCTATCTAGTACTATCTCTCGAAGAGTTAGTCTTGATTTTCGCCCAAAATTATCCTCAAGTAATAACGGCTAATGCTACGTACAGTATGTTCACGGTATTGATTTTGGGGGGAAGGGGTAAATGCACAAATTGACATACTTGCCGCATACTATGCACGATCCCGTTTCAGTCATGGAATGTCCATGTTTCACTTTTGTTCTGTCACGGAAAGATACGGAAAATGAATCATCATCAATCAGTGAATCAGTATGCATACTGGAACTTTAATGAAGAATTGTGTCGCACTCCGAGGAAACATCAACAAGAAAACCGATGCGAAAATGTATATATAATTTCTGGTATTGTCATACATATCGAAAGCAAGTGATCGAGTTCAGCCATATTCAATATTCTATTGAATACATAACATCGTAGGTGTTCTTGATATAAGAGTTGACCGATTGATTGATTCTGATTCGATTCGATTCCGACTAGTAGGAATCGAAAAGAGATTCATTCGCATTGTCATATGATGAACGGAGCTAGCGAAACTGCCGATGGTGTGGATTTGTCTACGAAAAACATGGATAATACAGCATCGATCAGCCCTAGCACCGAGCGTCTCATATCAGTAGTTGCACCAGAGAATGAGGTATGTATGACATATCGGTCGGTCGCAGAATATTAATCCATTATACCTACCTTATTCATCTTTATATCTAACTGTTTCAAACTTATATTATGTGTGTTATAAACATTTACAGGATGGAAATATTGAATACAAACGACAACTACTCAATTGCACGACCAATCGACTCGAGAAATTGAAAACACAAATGTCTTTCCGGCTAGATGAAGGACATGGATCTTGTATTTATCGTATAGGAGTAGAAGATGATGGTTGTCATTCATTGATCGATTATGATGCCTGTGCAAAAACGGCGAAGGTATTAGAATATTTAGCACGAAGTCTCAATGCGGTCGTTGTAGAACGGAAAATGATCCAAAATGAGATAATGTACTCGACAATAGACGGCGATGCCGTTAGGATGAGGGGGGATGATAATGAAACCACCGATGTTGTTGTTGTGAAAGAAGATTCGTTGTTAGGGGACGGCAAGGATCAACTTTATGACGATCATCATCATCATAATCACGAGTCTCATTACGAGATGAAGAATGATGATGATGAAGAGGAATCTACTGATCTTAATGAGAATAAATCTACCTTAGACAAGACACAGGGTTTTATACAAGGTGCGAGTTGACTGTTCATCGAGTTGAAACTCATTTATTGGACCCTTCACCAATACAGAATTCCAAGACCATCCAGATGGTGAAAAAATACGGCGTGCAGGTGATAATTCATCATCGATGTCATCATCGTCGTCGTCAAAAGCTAAAATGCTGTTGATGATGGAGAAAAGTTGTCTGTTGGTGAGACACTATCATCGAGAAATATTCGTGTAGCTGTTGTTGGAAATGTTGACGCTGGAAAGAGTACTCTGATCGGAACATTAACCTCTTCTCTTTTAGATGATGGTCGTGGTAGTAGTCGTACATCTATTATGAAACATCGACATGAAATTGAGAGTGGACGAACATCAACAGCATCAACACATCTTATGGGATTCCGATCGACTGGAGAGGCCATTGCAGGTAAAGACTCAATAAGGGCAAACCGCCGAAGGAGTGAAGATGAAGTTGCCAGAGAATCGTACCGTGTCGTCACTCTAATGGATCTTGCGGGGCATGAAAAATATCTGAAAACAACGTGAGTCAATCAGTCCGCGCGCCACTTATTTATGTGTTGGAACAATCTCCCATTAGGCTTGCTTATCTCTCTTGCAGTTGCAACACTTGCAGTAGCAAGCTGAGCTTTAACCAGATTGTATTTATTGACAATTATATTTGTTTTGTTGTCTTTTTTGCTTCATTATGTAGGATTCATGGTGTTGCATCCGGAATGGCAGATTATGCACTCGTCCTCGTCAATAGTCGGCATCCTCCCACGCACATGACACACCATCATCTAAATCTCTGTGTAAGTTTTGGGATTCATGTTATTATTGTTTTCACGAAGATTGATGGATGTCCAGAACACGCCTTCAAAGATTCAAAAGCGGAGGTAGGTAAACTTTTAAGACGTCCTGATGTTGGTAAGCAGCCATTCGAAATTCGTAGCGAAGATGACATTACAACTTGCATTGGGAAACTCGGTACCTTGGTACCAATGATATCAACATCGTGTGTAACCGGAGAGGGTGTGGAGTTGTTGCAAAAGTTGTTATTTTCGTTGCCAAAGCGCCGACGTCATGAAAAAAAGTTGAAACGAAGTTTTGAGTATCTTGTTGACGACATCTTTAATGTCCCTGGGGTGGGATCAGTGGTTTCTGGTTTTGTCAATGCTGGTCAGCTCGATATTGGTCCCAACGCGCATGTCTATGTGGGGCCCACAGATGATGGCTCTTTTATGAAGTGTGTAGCCAAGTCCGCTCACATCGCCAGAATCAATACAGCCCATGTGACTTCAGGTCAATCTGCATGCCTTGCACTTGCCTTGAGTAAGGATTCGCGAAAGAAACTTCGACGTGGTATGGTTGTACTCAGTGAGACTCCAACATCTACAACATCTACCAGAGAGTTCGAGGCAGAGATTTGTGTGTTGAAGGGAGAAGGTACAACAATTCGAAAGTCGTACCAAGCCTTTGTTCATATTTTGAATGTGCGACAGTCCGCATACGCTAGGAAAATTGAAATCGTAGATAATAACGCACTCGGGCTGTCTACTACTCACACAGCGCTGTATGGAGAAGAAAACGAGATTGTGTTACGACCGGGATGTCGAGCCAAGGTCACATTCAAATTTGCCAAACGTCCTGTAAGTTTAATAAACCTCGTTCGATTTTTGAAAATGCAATTAAAACGGTTTAAATCTTTACATCGTGCTTATATCTTCTCATTTTTGCCTTCACACAACAACTTTCTTCAAGGAATATGTGCGACCCGGAATGCGAATGTTATTCCGAGATGGTCGAGTTCGTGGGGTCGGGCTCGTTACTGCCATTCCTACAGTTCAACCTGTTCATTAGGCTCAGCTTTTCTTGTCTTTTACTTAATGGCGCTAATAAGAAGATCTATAGACTCTTTCTATCCAAATTTATAAGCAGCAATTGGCATGAAGTCTGACGAGATAGCCATTAGTTACATTGGTGTTTGTCATCTAAAATATTAAAGATGATACTGTGTAGTATAATATAGAATAGTATTTAGTAATAATATTTAAATTCTGGTCAATTAATTCTTATGCGTGTCCCTGGACAAATGGTGTGTTGCAGATTTTATCTTGGGAGTGATTTGCGAAGTATAAGTAGTGCAGGTCTGATCATACCACGATAACTTAATCCAACAATTATTTGATATTGTTTCAAACAATCTATGCATTTCTAATAGTTCGGATGATGGAAAAAGTCTGAGAGATTTGACACACGACTGGCCTCCAAAAGGTCAAAGCCTGAACCTTAATGATAATCTTCCTTTCAGTCCCTACCGTATGTTGTTGAATATATTGATTGCGATCACAAAAAAGGATCGGGAGCACGAATTGATGCTTTATCACGTTCGCTTGTGTTCTTCTTTTTTCTTGATTTTAATAATAAGTGAGCTCGTCATACACAAAATTGTACGTACTTATTACAAAACCACACGAAAATAGCGCGAAGGATTAGTCAGAAAACAAAAAAAATCTAACGTACACGGTATCGCCATTCAATTCTCTTTTATTGCTCCATTCTTTTTAATGTGATGTGTGTGATGACGGAGTCGATCTAAGATATGTATGCAGTCTTTAATCTTGGAATACAGTAGAATTCTTTTTGTCATAGACGACAATACATGTTAGCTACAGCTACAACCAACCAATCCACCTACCAATTTACAACACTCGCTCATTACCAAACCTATCTTCCATAACATCTCTTGCCAACATCACAAAAACCATCAACAATAATCGCCAACAAAAAAGAATAAAACTCTACAGTACTACTGCTACTGGTACGGTATAATTTAAATCCAACAGAGTATCAACGCATTGAACCCCGACGACGATAGATAGTACTATAAAGTTACACAATAATGATGAAATTATTCAAATAATATGCTCTCTATTAATGCTTCGACGATGCATCATCCTCATAACACCTGTGTTGGAGGTTTTCAACTTTCTATGGTAGCATCATCACGACAACGTAATAATCATCAACAATCAAGAAGCATACTATTTCCTAGTGCCAATACGAGTATCAGTAAACCCAAAAACAACAAATAAGAATAATGTACCATCACATTAATATCAATTTAGCCTGTATGGCATTAAAACGAAGATTATCAGATCCGAATTCACATGTCGAATGTGATTTAACTTCGATCGATCCAAATAAAATATTATTTGGTGGGGCAGGTCGGTCCAGTGACTGTAAAGGGCCGGTCCTGGAAATCACCATTAGGATTAACATGTCGTGCTATTACAGCTACTGTTACAGAATGTCAACTGGATATGGGAAAAGTATATCCAAACAAAAATTAGTTTTAAATACACCAGGTATGTTGTTTTTTGTTTAATCGGAAAGAAGGAAAAAGAAAAAGAATACGACTCATATTTTTAATTTGATATGGGTGTTGTTATTATTAAGGATAGATGAGACAGAATTAAGTTCGTCCCTTTTTTATCTATTACTATATCTCAATTCAAAAACTAACCTATATATATATTGTTTACTGTTTCTTCTAAACTACACAGCATTAGGAAGCGCGATGGTTGCACTTTCCGATACTGATTTTGGTAATTTTATAACACATCCCTTAATGAAACCACCAAGTCCTCCGCAACTAACTAACAAAAACAGTATCAACGGGAATATTATGCTGACAATAACAAATTACTGTTCTAAGAGAAAATGTATCTCTGGATCCATCTACAGGAATTGTGACATTTTATGGCACGTATGCAGGATCGAAATGGAAGTTTATGCTTCAAAGAAAACTAATAACAGTAATAATAATGAGGACAAAGCTTCCATCCATGCTAGTCTTGTGAAGGAGGAGGAAGGTAGTATAATACAAGACGACGTGATGCAATTGAAAAAGCACTGACAAAAACAACCTCAAAATTCTTTAATGAAATGGACTTGGAATTGGATGGTACATTTCTTTCATTTAATGATATGCAGTTGACAGAAAAAGGAGATGAACCAAGTGTGATGATTTCTTTACGAATAAAGGTAATAAAATTTCCTTCACCAGGACTTGAATTTTAAATTTAGAATGCAACAAATGAAATAATAAAGAACTGCACATAAGTAAACATTTTTAAATTTGTATTCTTATAATAAACATGTAACTCAAATCAAAAATTACTAAAAAATTCATCATTTTTCTTATGCAATTAGTTGTATTCATTACTTCATTCTTGTAGAGGAAATTTACAATGATTTTCCACTCTATAAAAAGTAACATGCACAAGCACGGTTTTTGATAGATATTCGCGTTTGACTTCTCACTCCTTTCTTCGTGCTTTTCATGCTATGATCTCCCCGTCAAAACTCGTTGCAAAATTTCTCTACACGAAGGAAGTAGTATACCTCTAAGCATTACGTAATATAGATTTTATTTTAATTTTATATACTATATTATTTAATCATCATTTATTCACCTTAAAACCTTTATGCTTAGCATTATTAGGCTGAACCTAACTTCTTACCCTTTCCACGTTTTCTTTTCTTAAGTGCAGCAGCGATTGAATCTTTTGCTGCATTATTATTCTTTGCTGAATTTGGATCCATTGCATCAACTAAGAAGTCTGGTGCACGTAACCAATCTTCTCCACCAGTTTTTGGCCAAACAAATCGATGGAAATGGTAAAAGTGTCCAACTAAGATTCCTAAAATATGTGGCATTGCAGCAGCTGCACTTTGTGCCTGAAGACAATCTGAGGCCATTAGTCCATAGGGGAGGACCCAGTACGGGACGGTAATAACTAACCACTTCACCTTTTCATTTGGCATAGCCCGACTTAATACCCACAACATACCCGTAATGACAGATTGTGTAAAGAATGGAACTCCTAATACCATTGAAAAAATTGTTAGTAGGAAAATTTGGGAACATAAAAATAATAAATATTCAGCTGGACCGTATGCTCTTTCTAAACTCGATCCGTATTCATGAAGATAATAACCACTCATCAGCCATGATATCGATGGCTTTCCAAGGAATGATGCTGCAGTGAATGGTCTCCAAATTTCCATACCGTGCAATAATCTCATCGGATCTAATGCAAGTACGGCTTGAGCCCGTTCTTCTCCGAGTAGTAGTCCCAAAACTGTACACAAACCAATCATAGTAACGTATCCTCTAGTGAGTGGAGGTATCTCTTTATAATAATCAACAAGACTATTCTTTGGTTTTTGAGCTGCTTTCTTCGCCGCTCCAACTTTTGTCTTCCCCGTAACTGTCTTGGCAAGTGATCCCGTCCTAGATCTTTTCTTTTTCCTAGCACCTCCTCTTAATTCTAATAATACAGAAGAAGAATCGTATTGGTTGTTATGGTTATTGAGTCGGAACAAATCATCGTTTCTTATATCAGTAGTAATTGTAGTAGTAGTCCGCAGAGAAGAAACTGTTTTAGGACCTAAACCAAACATCGGAGTAGTGGTGGTCGAAGATGCACCATCACAGGAGATTGACAAAGCACTCATCATTAACATGATGGCTCCTCCTCCACAAACCATAGAACTCGAATAGCCTTTCATTTTTCTATATGTTATAATGCCTCTGGTCTTTCTCTCCCTTTCCCTTTTAATATTGATTCTTACTTGGGATTTGTTACTTGAGTAGTTGCAGCGTGTAGTGATATCGATGCGAGAATGATATATCATACCATCGTCGTGAAAATTAATAAAAAGACGTTGCTAAAATTGATGGCAGTTATGATTTTGACTTCTGTTGTGCTTCCACGTAGAATTTCTTAATTCACAAGTTTAGCGATTAGTCGTTTGAGTCGAAGGATTGATATACGTGGTATACGTGACTGACTCAATCAAAGATTTCAAAAAGATCATCACGATTGATTGAAGTCACATCTTAGCACACAGCATGCACATTAACCGTTATTAACCTTTAACAAACCCATTGTTGTAATCATTATAGCTAGCTATCACACCGAAAGAAGAAGAAGAAGAGGAAGAAGATGAAGTTATCAATCCTCACTGTATCGTTACTAAGCACATTCTCGGTCGCAGATGCATTCCGATCCAGCTTCGCGGGAAGTCGTGCTGGTCCTGTTGCGACTGCGAGGACGAATGATAGTACGATGTTATGTATGAAAACAATTGCTGTTTTTGGTGCATCTGGTTTGACCGGATCGGAGTGTGTCTTCCAGGCACTTAAAGAAGGTGATACTGTTATTGGTCTAGCACGTACTCCGTCTAATCTTAAAATACCTGAAGGTTCTGGTGGAGATAATGCTGGTAAGCCATTGAATGAACCAAACCTAACAATGATTGGTGGTGATGTTACTAATAAAGATGACGTAGCCAAAGTCTTTGCTGGACAAGACGTTGATGGGGTTATTATTGCCTTAGGTGGTAAGACTTCGGATGTGGAGAGACTATGCTAACAGATGGAACGAATACGGTTATCGCTGCTATGAAAGAAAAGGGAGTAAAGAGACTTGCTGTTGTGACGAGTATCGGAGCAGGTGATAGTGAAAGTCAGGCACCATTAATGTTTAAAGCATTAATGATGACGGTCATGAAAAAGATATTTGTGGATAAAAACAATCAAGAGGATGCTACTACTAAGTCGGGACTTGAATATTGTATTGTCCGTCCGGGAGGATTGTAAGTTCTTTTCCTTGTGTATATTATGTTACAACCATCCGTGTTCTGCTACCAGTTATTATTTATTCCATTGAAGATCTGTCTGTTCATCGTGTCTAATATATTACTTAATTTTCTCAATTTTATTTCCAGAACTGTTGATGCACCCACTGGCATCATTAATGTGATCGACGGCAAAGCTGGATCGATCCCCCGTGCAGATGTCGCACAATTTTGTCTTGATGCTGTTCGTGTTGAAGATTTTCCTTATATTGGAAAAGCAGCTTGCATTAGTTCTGTTGGAGGAACTGCTTGGAAGAAAGATAGATCGAAGGCTGCAAGAGGCGAGATGTAATTCTTGTACGATAGTATCCATCTTGTACGAACGATTTATGATCGATTCATTCGTGTACCTTTGTATACATTATTTAAAAGGACGAGCTACAAATTAACTTAAAATTAACGTTCTCAATACAATATCCAAATTTTAGAACTACAATGTTTCATATCGACTAATGCCACATTTATCCCAATAGCTTATTATCTTATGTGTCCTAATTTGAATTGAACTAGATCAAAGATTTTGACACTCGTCCTCTCCAGAATGTTGGTACAGTATTGGTTTTTCTAATCTCTATAAAGAACAGTGCGCATTCGTTAAATACTACTTGTAAAGGAAGATATTTGACATAGTTTACAAAAAGTTTTCGTATAAAAAATAGGAGACATGACAAATTAAATGATGGTCACACCAATCGCCTATCTTTACTTGAGAGCAATTACATCAAGAGAATATTTCACCGTCCTTGGTCGAATCCAAGATTTGGCATTCGACCAAAGAACTGTACAGGCCGAATCCGAATTAAAAGCACCCTCAGTTTCACCGCCAGCACCTCCTGTAATTACTCTATCTTTAATAAGATAGTCTGCCTTGGCAAAATCTGATGAAGTTTCACATTTACCTTTCATAATGTTAAAATCAATAGTGCAATCTCCAGGACTAGAATCGAATTTCCATCGGAGTATTACAAAACGAGAATCTACAATTGATGCGTGTTCACCAAGATTAATAACAAGAGAGCTGATATCACCAGCTCCGACGACCCTGGAACCATGTTTCTGGAATAGTAGTTTTTCTGGGTTGCTCTTATCATCGCCGGTATCATTTAGTGATCGGCCTTGCTGTACTTTCAATTTATTTTCAAGGATTATACAACGTTCCTTCATAAGTTGCTTTGCTTCGGCACTCGCCAAGGCCCATTCCTTCAAAGCTTGGACTTGAGATTCAAGTTGTTGAATACGATTTTTTTCTGTCTTTAATGAATTGGCAGCTTCTTCACCCTTTGCGGCGCGAACACAAGCCTTACTACTTGCCTTCGATACTAAATCAATTTCTATCTGCATCTCTTCCAAAGATGCTACCTTGTCACGTTGTGCCTGTTCTACCTCCAATTTTGCCATTCGAAGTTCCATTTGCTGTCGTTTGCTTAAATTCCTCGCATCGTCACGCTCTTTTTCTAATGTTTTGGTTCCCACTTCAAGTTGCGTCGAACGAGACATCATCGCAGAATTTAATGTTTCCAATTTTTCTATCCTACTTTTTGCCTCACCCAATTCCTGTAGCAGCATCGTGTCGAGATTGGATGATTCCTGATTATCATCCATTTTGAAGCTTGTACGTTCCGCAGCAGCAGTATCTTCGCCTCCCGATTGTCCAACGCTTAGCAAGGCCTTATCGAAGTTTGTTTCAAAGTCCATCAGTAGGTCTAGATGTGAAGGTCGAGTCTGTAACTTGTCGAGTTTCTTATTCAGCCTTTCAATTTCTCTCATTGCTTGTGCCAATCTTTTTTGAGCGGCATCGGAAGAAACCTTAGCCTCACGTTGAGATTTGGCAGAACGACCCAGCAAAGATTTAAGTTTTTCTACCTTTTCCTTGAGGGAGATGTGTTCCTTCAAAGTAGCCTTGAGACATCTAACATCATCTGATGAAATTTTTCCAGATATTATCAATTGTGAAAGTTCCTCATTGGCATCATCAAGAGTATACATTTTGGACTTGGAACTTCTGGTATTGCTCGGGGTTGTTGCATGACTAACGTTATTACCAGCCGTTGTTTCTCCTGCGCCCGTAGTAGATTGGGTACCTACTTTGGAATCATTCGGCGGGGCCTCATCGGTTGAAACATCCTCCATGACGACCCGATCTGGCTATGGGATCAGATTATTTTCGTTCTACAAATATTGGTTTGTTTTACTTGTTTTACGATGAAGTCTTTCGTCTTTCAATCTATTTGTCCCTTTCCTTCGCATTTCATTTCTAAAACAAGTTTTAAGTGTCTGTTGACGAGACTTCGAATCTCGATTTTAATCAGAAATAAAATAATGTCGACAGAGTCAAACGCGAATGAACGCACGGCGAATTAAAAAACGTGCGAAAATAGATAAATTTTCAACTCCCCCTAAAAAATTATAATATACTACTAGGTAGTAAGTTAGGTTAAAATAATACGTAACTCAAAACTCTATATGGTCCTCGTGTGTAGTTATTTGAAGGAATAGCTGATAGCCGAGACTATTTGACTCTTGTTTCTAAGTCGATCTATACAAACAAAAATCTTTCGTAAGGTTAGGTTACATCCCATCATATCACATACTAGTACAACCACGCCACCACTAATATAATATCAATTTCTTCCCTACATGAACGTACTGTTTGTATCTACAGTATATCAATCCAATTTATTCGTACAGAAATCATCAAAGAATCGATGAAGATTCTCAATCTAATAACTGATCACCAGCAGCCTTGCAGTCTCCCATGACGCAAATGCGGTGATGTCCGTTAAAGATAGCTAAAGCTACAGTACTCCACTATGGCTGCTAGTAGTACAAAATATGAAAAGGTAGAGAGCTAAAGCTACAATACTCCATCATGGCTGCTAGTGGTAAAAAGTATGAAAAAGCGTATGAAGTTGCTTGAAGCCTTTTTGCTGAGCACATATAGGACTTCATTTAAAAAGAAATGAATACTCAAACAGGTACTAGCTATGCGTGAATTGCGAGCTATAATATGCATACACACTATTTGAATAGATATATGTCGAGTGTAATATGTGCATTTATTTTTTGATATATATATGATTGGTTAACAAACAACCGATTATTACGTATGTATATTTTATTGTTGCTGTTTTCCTTGCATTAAGGCCGCCAATAATAATGCTTGCTGCTGTTGTTGTTGCTGCTGTTGTTGCCCTTGGGTTATTTGTGAATTCGAAGGATTATGTGATTGCTGTTGTTGCTGTGAAGCAAGGATAGCAGCAGCACCCATGATGATAGCTTCTGTGAAATTACCGGATGCAGGATTATTAATCACGCTGTTAGTATTGTTACCAAGATTGGTACCACCGGCGTTTGGATTTCCTCCACCAGCAACATTCGTAGAGGTAGCAATGTTATTACCGGTGGTATTATTTGTAGCAGTGGTTGTGGACAACGGAGGTATCTGTGAGTAAGGAAGCAACTGCCCGTGCGGTTGCTGCTGCTGCTGCTGTAGTTGATGCAACTGAGTAGTTCCTTGCTGTACCTGCTGATGCTGATGTTGGTTCTGTTGTTGTTGACAGGAAAGGAGAGCCGTAAGTTGCTGCTGTAGATTTGCTGCTTGTTGTGGGTGATTTCCTTGCTGGAGAGTTAATAGCTGCTGCAACAGAGCTTGTTGAGGCAGAGGGAATTGATTTTGTGCTTGAGACTGGATGGTTTGTTGACCCCAGAGTTGTTGGATCTGTTGATTTAGTACTAGTGGCTGTTGTCCTCCTAATTGCTGTAAGACTTGTTGCTGTTGTACTGAAACCAATTGGTTTTGCCTATGGATGGCTTGTAAACTAAGTTGCTGGTTGACGAAATTTAGATGCTGCTGGTTTACCGTTGTCCCTGAAGCTTGAACCTGAGAGGAGGAATGGATCGTCGGTGGATGTCCGTTGATTGCCGTGCTCATAGCATTGTTCGGGAACAATCCAGTACTATTAACAATATCCGTTGTTATACCACTGACAGTCGAGTCCTGAGTGGAATTGGAATGAGATGGTAGCCCTTTTCTTTTCTTCTTGCCATCTCCCCCGTTGCGAACAGTAGTAGTAGTCGTATTGCTTCCGTTCGATGCCCGTTTGTTTGCACCTGGCTTCGTCTGTCCCACACAATTCCGAGTTTCGGATCGTGGACGTCCCCTTAGAGCGTGACTAATCTTCTCAATGGCGGCTAGAATCGAAACATTTACCCAGTAATTTCCCCCGCTGTCAGTCTTTTTCAAGAATCGTCCCCCATTTCTCGATGATCCATTATCAGTAGTCACGGCTGTTGCATCGCCCCCATCAACGGCACTACTACTGTTGTTTCAGAACCCTTGATATCGTTAAAGACTTTCCTTGCAACCGTTATCTTGTGTTCTTTCCGTGAATTCACGTAGGCTTCTCTATTTCGATTAACAATCTTGTGGAATCGCAAATTTCCTGGATGGTTTTGCAACGGTCGTCCTCTTCCAAAAAGCACATCATTCGCGTTTGGGTGACGAATTTCTTCTCCTTCGTCATTGACGTTGTTGTTGCTGCTGTTGTTGCTGCTAGTAACAATACTACCATTATACATACCACTGTCAAGTGCAATGCCTTCTTCTGGAACTAGCTGATGCCCCGTCGCAGCTGGGAGATAGGTATGCGTAGCATCCCAAGGTTGCCCTGTACTAGAGCTGTTCTGGGGACCGATGTTACTACCTCTGTCCTTATTGTCGTTGGTTGTATCCATCGTAGTATGCATAATGCAAATGCAAATTAAACGATGAAAGCTTTTCTGATAAATATGGTTGTGTATGCATTATCAGAAGTATGATAACGAGAATAATTTGCTATTGACACCCATGAAGTTGATGGCTATATGCTTGTGCACTCAACTTGCCTATTGGCAGGCAACGTTGTAGACGGAGTGTTGCAGCTCAAGTTTTTGGTCAAGCGTCAAGCAATAACGCAGCAACAAGAATGCGAATATTAACTTTATCCTAGTGAAGTGATGATTCTCTCTCCGCAACTTCGTTGCTATTGAAAGTCGCGTTTCTCATTAGAAGCATCGAAAAAGTGATGTCATTTATTTCTACTTATTGACTCGTCATCTCATTAGATGACGAGGGTTTACGTCATTAGGTCGGATCATTTTGATTGGGTTTTGCTTATTTGGTGCGACCGAGTTCTTAAATGGACAATCTGCTCCTACGCACCATAGGACACATCCTGACGAAGACCAGACCTACAACCCGTATTTCTTAACAAAGGATAAGAATAACTTGTGGTGCTGCTTTAGGGTGTGTTGTCGTCAGTGAGGGGTGGTGCTGCTTATCGCGCGATTTCTCTGTAGGATTTTTTAGCGCGCACTGTAAATAATGACTGTGCAAAAAGCTAACACGAAAACACTCTTTCTTCTTTGTGGACTGTGTAGTAATTCAAAATGTACCAATGTATTATGTATCTTTGGACTGTATAGTGATTCAAAGTGTACTACTGTATTATGTATGTAGGATACTGTTCTGTAGACATTGGTGTATTTAGTCAATCTTTCTAAAGAACACATAAAGGCAAGATTGAACCCTCTCACTGATATGGCTTGCCTATTTTATTATTATTTACATACAGGAATAAGCATCACCCCTTTTCACGCACACAACAACAGCAGCAAACAATTGTCTTCTCTCTTATTATCATTCATCAGAATTTAGTGCTTTAGTTTATTTTTTCTGTAGATTTGCCACGCAGTAGTATATAGCAGAATGTTGACGAATTGTCATCTACACAGACAAGTCAGTGCTATGTGTGAGAGGAGAGTCACAACAACAATTTTATGGGTTGGATTGTAGCACATAATCCAAAACTTCAGAAGCTGCTGGCATGTCTCTAGAGATGACATATCAATTTCTGGTAGAATTGCTGTGTAAATATAACATTTGACTGTTGACTTGTCAGTCTTTCTAAGTCAGAGAGTAGTAAAATTTTATAATATTCAAACCATCAGCAGAAACTCCACCCTCCTTAATACCTAGTCTCTAGTTATAACTTCAGAAGTCAATTATCAAGAAATCTACAAGTTCTGTCTAGCCATAATACTATAAATGCATATGATTTGCATCCAACCAATGAATGGAGATGACGGGATTACCTATCATAATAATAGATATTTCAATTTCTGGAGGGTGTTTTTGATCAATCTACTTACAAAATGACAAACAATGGGCAAAAATAGTGTAGTAGTGTAGTTTTAGACATAGATCTTAGATGGAAGGACCCAACTTTCCATTGCTTCAGAGTCCTTCCAGGAGCTGGTATGGTAGAAAAGAGGATTCTCGCATGGCCAGCAGCAGCGGCTGGAGGAGCTATGTTCACTTTGTATCTTATGTAGGAGGAAGGATTGATTTTTGAGATTAATTATAGCTACCCACCCCATTTGTCATGGGTATTATATTTGTCTGAATACAAGGATATCATTTGCATTCTCAAAATTATTGTAAAATAGTATTTTACATACTGTAGTATCTTTCTATTAGAAGTCGGATAAGGATAGGATAACAAGACTAAGTAAGTAAGTTATGGATATTATATAAATTATTTCTTGATTTTAGGTTTCTTGCAGCCTCCAGCTTGTGACTTACAGAAGTAAGAAGTCACAAATAAACTTAACGGTTCGATTTTTGGTTTTTTTGCACTGCGGTATGTATGACAAGTACTTATGACATACCGGTATATGTGTTGGCCATACCGAAATTCGTAATTGGCACTACAGTACTAACATTCTGGTCCCCCACGATGCGTCAAACTATGGTTTGTGTCTTCATCTTTGCTGGATATTACTGTACTAGTTTTCGCGTTTACCTTCAATATTTGAACTGATCCGACAAAAGGACGAAAAGTGTATCTGAAAAACTTATCTGTACTTTTTCATCAACAAGACAATAGGATCGTAATAGGATACTTGAATTATAATCCTTCGCCAACATGGCTACTCCTCAGTATCTTCCTCTGTATGATCTCTTTCTAGATCTTCCGCATCCGGCAGCCGTATCATCTTCTCCACCTGCCTATATTTCAGGATGTCCAGGCAATAATCCTGAAATCGAAAAGGAACTTTCCTCGAGTATGTCTCGGATTTCTCAATTTGCTTTTCCAGAATTTGATGATTCATTAAGTCGAAGCATACCTCGGGACACAGCATTAAATCGTTTTTCACAATATGCTATGCAATCCAAGAGCTTTCAAAATTACACTTTCTCTCTGCATTGAAATC
Source organism: Fragilariopsis cylindrus CCMP1102 (assembly GCA_900095095.1). Classification (NCBI taxonomy): domain Eukaryota; phylum Bacillariophyta; class Bacillariophyceae; order Bacillariales; family Bacillariaceae; genus Fragilariopsis; species Fragilariopsis cylindrus. The sequence goes on along the minus strand of FMBT01000095.1, from coordinate 21,462 downwards.
GGGTGTTAGAGTACACGGATTTGTTCGTCGATATTTACCGATCCATGATGTGGTTCAGCATAGATATGACGTAGGAAGACGTGGTGAACGAGCGTTGGTGATGCTTACAAGATTTAGTGGCGGAGATTTGCTCTATACATCCATTTTAAAGTACGTTAATACCTTGGTTTTCATTGATATAATACTTCCCACGACAATTGGAAAATACAAAGTATTGCCTTCCTAACCACAATATCATCGCTTGTTATTCTTTTTTCTATCTTCTAGGACGTTAGATGCAATTTCTTTCCAAAAACCAGCTCTCAATTCTAAAAATGTTCATCCAGAGCCTCAGAAATGGTTTTTACACCGAATATTCGAAGAACACCGAAAATTGTGCCATGTATTTTCGTCTACACCTGAACAAGACCGAGACAAAATGACGCTAACCGTAGGATTGATTGAAGTGGGAGATAAACCACTCCCCCTTCTCAGTCAAGTGGACACAGCTAACTATATAATCCCTACATGTCTACTTACACAAAAATCGATGGTAGAGGCATTGACAAATTCTTCGATTCTTCCACTGCTTCGTGTGTTGGGCGTAGCTAGTACATTACGATTACTTTCCGCCCTTCTAAGCGAAAACCGAGTTCTGATTATTTCAAGCAATCCGACCCGTTTAGCGCAATGCGCTCGATCTGCCTTGTCTGTTCTGGCTCAGGGCTTACTTAATTGGCATCATTTATACATTCCAGTCCTACCACCGCATCTTTTTCAATATTTAGGTGCCCCTGTACCTTATCTGATCGGAATACTCAGCTCTTCTATACCGAAGTTAAACCAGGCTGCAGAGAGTCTGGGTGAGATGGTCATTATTAATTTGGATACGAACCAACTGGAAACTAGGGGTATGAATCCAATGGATGTAGCGCAAAAAGTGCCCGATCTGTTTCAAAAGGCTATATCTGAACAGGGCATGCCTGCAGCTAGTATGTCGGCCTCCGAAATGTTGGCACAGGACCTAGTTGATTTGCTTAAGATGGATAAGCGGACACTTTATGGTGAATCCACCCTTACCAATGTAACCGAAACTGCTGCTAAGACCGCGAAGGCAGTCAAATCAGGCATCAGTAATTTGGCACGGAAGGGGAAGATTTTTTTCAATAGCCGTAAGGGCAGCAATGGTGACATCTCAGAGGAACAGGTTGTTGATTCAAGTATAACCGATGATGCTCAAGATACAATTCAAAACACAACGAGTCCAGACATGATATTCATTCAAGGCAGCCAGAATGAAATTGCGGAAGAGCAAGCTAGAATTGCATTTTCATCCTTCTTCCTATCTTTGTTTGGGAACATGCGGTGGTATCTTTCCGCAAGTCCTGGCCAGTTGCCTCATCTGGATAGAAAACGCTTCCTGCAACAAAAAAGATCAATGGGCGAAGGTGAAAACACAGCAATTTGGCCCCTTCTACAGAATTTTTGTCAAACGCAAATGCTTGAGGAGTTCGCTAAGGCTAGAGTTGAAGAAGTAAGACTTCGATCACCTGTCAATTCTGATTCCTCTTTATTTACTCAGTGTGCCAACTACCACCGACTCAATAATATCGACTTCAGTGTTGTCAACGTAAGGCTCGTAGCTCGACAGGTAGCACAAAGTAACCCTTCGCGTCTTATTGTACAGACATCGACGCGAAGGACGGCCATGTTGCTTACATCAAATAAGACATACGAGGGAGACTACAACAAAGCAGTTGCACAACTTGTAGAGGAATGCAGAGAGTGTACATCAGTTCTTTTTGATGTTATGTCTGTGATTTGGGTACGAATGCGAGATTCAAAGGGTGTACATTGGAAGCATGTTCTACAAGCATTGCAATTATTGCGGAACCTGCTCTATCACGGACCTATGGCAGCAATAGCAGAAGCAACGGATGGGCTGGCTAAAATTCGCGCCATGAAATTCTACAACGACAATATGAGATCTCAAGTATGTACTCAGATTCGACAGGCAGCGCATCAAGTTTATAATCTTCTTGTTGATCGGGCTAAACTCTTTAATATTCGTCGGATTTGTGTGAACAAGCGAAGGCTTCTCAGGCAACCACAACAACCAAGGGTGAGCAATTTGAAATTTTTGTTGTTGTATTTATTTCTATCTTATTTCGATATCGGTGTCACTAATACACTATCACTTTTATTTTATTTTTATTTTGCAGTATTCAAGAGACACTAGGTTCACTATTGTTCAACCATTTGGTAAAATTCACCAGCTTTTGAACCCAATGTCATCTGTTCGCGTCGCACCTGCTCCATCTACTGCGATGCGAACGCCTCATCCAACAGTTGAACATGATATCTTTGGATTGACAACGACTTCCTCGAAAGGAACAACAGAGGTTACCCCCAGCAATGTAGCCGCTGCTACACAAGATATGATAGGACTCTTCGGAAATGTCACCATGTCTGACAAGAGTTTAGCTGTTTCATCTCCGGCAATTCCTCATCAAGTTCGTGATCCTTTTTCTCCAACGCCAAATGCACATTCCCTAACTCCACCACGACAATTAACACCCCCACGACAAGCGGTTCCTTCAAATTCTCATCCAGTAAAGCAACAACAGGTGCCTATTCCATCGCCACAAGTCCAACATCATGCACCTCAAGCTTATATGAATTCACAGCCTCAGAATACACAATTTTCTGTGCCACCACAGCAGTATCGACCTGCCATGCCTCAGCAACAATCCGTCGCATATGGGAATGCCCAGCCTCAGAATACACACGTCTCCATGCCTCAGCAGCCGCATCATGCGTCTCCTTCAACGCCACAAGTCCAACAACCTGTACCTCACGCTTATGTGAATTCTCAGCCCAATAATACACCACAAGTTTCTGCGCCACCGCAGCAACATTATCAGCAGCAGCCGTACACGGGCTACACAATGACACAGCACAGCAGCAACAGCAACAGCAGCAACAGCAGCAACAGCAGCAACACTACCAAGTAGGAGGACAACAGCAGCCGCCACCGCAGCCACAATACATGGCTCAATTGCCTCCACCAGTCCAGCCTACGAAGCCGAATTTATCACAGTTTGATCCGTTTCAATGATATTCCTTTTAAACCGAAAACAGCTCTAAAATTTCGGCGCATATTAAAAAAAGTAAATTGGTTATTCTTGCGACTACAGTACACCAAAATATTATGTTTATGTTGTAATTGTAGTCTTCATTGTAGCGGATCACGCCGCAAATAACTCGATAGCACTGTTCTTGCAATTGAATCTTCTTTCACTCCGTTGTCAAATACAAATACAAGTAAAACTAAGAGAATCCTTGCTTATTTCTACTATACTACTTCTAATCAAAGTAGTGGTAGATAATGTATGATACTTTCTTCTCTTTATCTTTTGTGATAGCTTTTACCCATCCCCCAACCAAAAGGGGGAGAATTTTAGCTATACTATCTAGTACCGGTATGTAGCGCTACTCAAGCTAGCTACGTGCATTTTTTGTATTAGAGGCCGCACTGTATTCAAAATTCAAATTTATCGGCATTGCATGATGGGGATGTGTAAGTATGCAATTCAAAACCACACTGTCGTCGTCGTCGTCGTCATCGTCATATTTTAAAGAAAAAATCCATAGAGTAGAGTCCAGTTCACTGTGATACTCATTACCAAAACGAAACCACACCATTCAAACATTGAAAGATCAACATGATTCGATCCCTACTCTTATTGGTCTGTTGCTTAGGTTCCACGACATCCTTTCAAACCTCGTCGTTTGGATGCGCCCGTAGTCAATCCTCTTACTCGACGGCGACGACGACTCGTATCTTTTCAGATCCTGGTCCTTCTTCTCTTCCTCCTCCTTCTCCTCCAAGCCCACCTTATTCTCATGAAGAGGCGCAAGCTATCCAGGCATTACTACCATCACCATTGATTGATTCTAAAGGGAATATAATTGAATCTGCTGAAGTTATTGCTAGTTTAGTCCAAGATCAACGTATTGGATTTTATTTTGCTGCTGGTTGGTGTGAGGATGTAAAACGATAGAATTCATGTTAGAACAATATCGGAGTGCGTTACGAGCGTCCGACCAGCCTATTCAATTGATCTATGTACCATGTGATAAAATCAAGACGATCAACTAGCTCGGATGCAAGAAATAGGTCTTGAATTGGGTGTACCACTTGGTGAAACAGCTGATAAATTAAAACATCTGTACGGAGTTTGGCCGGATGTTGATGTTGAAAAATTCGGTGGTACTATGAGAGAACTTATTCAAGAAGAAGTGGAGGTTGCCGTCGCTGTGGAAGGTCAGAAGGATGGAGAAGAGGGGGACAGTGACGATGACGCTCCTATCAAACCGGATGTTGTTCGCGTTACACCTGAAGATTTTGAAAAAGAATTAATTGATGATGGTTCTGGAAGACGATCAGGTATTCCTGCTGTAGTAGTATTGGATAACGCTGGAGGAGAACTTGCTTTTTTGAACATGGAACGTGACACGATTAGTGCTATGGCCGACTGGCCACTTGATGATCCTCAAGGTCGTTGGTAAGAGAGGAATTATTTAGAGGAAAAATATATATATAAATATCAAAGGGACAAATAATAGAAAAGATACAACCATATTTATAAGCAATTAATTAGCTACGTATATAAAGAGTGGCAGTTGAAATAAATAATTTCCCCCCATTTTAGCTAAGATAATACTAGAATAGTATGATATTTCTTATTCCTTTTACCTATCGTTGATGACAAAGAATTTTTATTAAATCATCTGTAGCCACCTTATGAGTTAAAGTACGTGCGTAATTTGGTTTTCTTCAACACATCCCGATCAAATATTCCCTCAATGACAACCGAGCAACAATAAACTTCAAACAAAAGTGGTGTCTTTTAGCGTACATAGTTAGCTAGCTATTCAGCCAACATCATATTATTACTACTGTTATCATCATTATTATTAATCAGACCCTGATACGGGTGAAGGAGAAGCGAAATCATATGGTTTCTTTCTTGGCATAGGAGGAGAAACTAATGACGAACCAGAAGGAGTTTGTGGGGCAGCAGGAGCATCGTGCTGATTGCGATTGCGATTGCCGTTGCCATCATAATGATTACCAGGATCATCATCATTGTTATCATACTCTTGTTGTTGTTGTTGTTGTTGCTGTTGCGACGTTGTGGGTAGGACAGGAGGAGTGCGTGATAACTTCAACATTACTAATTGAATCAATTGCGAAGAAGGCAACGATGCTGATGATTTCAGTACACCAAGAGCTGCAATTGCTTCCTCTACTAATACCAATGATAACATTTCTTTTTCTGTTGATTTTGTTGGTATCCATTCTAATATCCCTTTATTATTGTTATCATCATCATTGTCATTGTCATCATTTTCAAATTCAAATCCAACAACATGAAGTAAATCTTTTCCACCAATCATATTTTCTACCTTTTGAAAACTTTCATTGGATGTATATATCTTTCTATATCGTTGATTATCAGGTTTACTTGAAAGATTTGTCAGGTATAGATATAGTAATTGTGATCCAATTTTAATTTTGTCATCATTATTCTTTTCAGCGATCTGTATAATACAATCTTTCAACGACAAAAGAGGTTTGGTGGTGTTAGCGTTGGCGTTTATGGCTGTCGTCGTCGGTGTAGAAGAATCAATTTTTGTTTATAAGTACTACTACTAGCAGGTGTAGATGGAGCTAATGATGTACTCGTATCATCTTGCCGTAAGGTCTTGGATATTGCAGTTGGTGTTGCTGCTATTGCTGCCGTTGTTGTGGACGAATCATCGTTTGTCGTAGCAATTATTGTTGGTTCGACACTGGGTTGTCGTTTTTCTTCTTCTTCTTCTACTTCTTCTTCTATTGTTACTATTTTTTGAATACAATTATCCAACTTGATCAATAATTTTGATGATTTTCTTTCCAATTTTGTTGTAGCTCGCCGTCATTATTATTGTAAGTACTGTCGTTGTTAGTGCCGTTGCCGTTGCTATTGTCGTTATTGGTAGTCGTAGTATCGTTAATATTATTATTTTCACTGTTCAATAATTTTGTCAATTCGTCTTTAATTTCAGTCAACTCCGATACAAGTAAAGATGTATTCAATGTAGTAGTAATCTCTTTCTGTTGTTGTTTTTCTGTTGAATTATTACTATTATTTTTCTTCAGTAGATTCATCGAATGATCAGTAATTGTTGATGTATTGGCTAATTTATGAATCAGTCTTTCTTGTAGGGTAGAATTTGAATCAATTGATTTCAATAAAGTATCCATTCGATCCAATAAACATCCTTCAATATCATCTTCATCTTCTCCTTCGCCATCAGTATATTCGTCTGTGCTGTCGTCATACTCACCGTCATCACCATTATTCCAGTGTAATTTTTTGTCGTTGTTACTTCCATCATTTCTTCTTCTTGCTCCTTCTCCTCTCCTCCTTTTGTTGTGACTATCCAATAATGTGTTGTTATTGTTGGATGATAGTATTGATTTTTTTTACCACCACCATTTTTTCATGTTGTTTGTTGTTGTTCTGTTGTTTAGGAGGAGGAAGTAAATCAAATTCTCCTCCATTTAACCATCGTATAGCAGCAGCACCTGTTAAACCAAGAAACCACCAACGGCTATTAATGACATCCCGCGAGCAATTTCACCCGAAATTATGGATGAATCGACGTATTCATCACCGCCTTCCTGATGATGACGATGATGATCTTCACCACCACCACCACCACCCATACCCATCGTATTAAAAGGTTGTTGTTGTTGTAGTTGCTGATGCTGCTGTTGGTAGTATCCATTATTGTTCATACCATTATTATACTGTGAATTTTGATAATTATTCTGATATTGATTTTGATGTTGGGGAAATATTATTATTATTACTGCCGTATGGGAGATTATTAGTTGGGGAAATTTGATGATTCGCCATTATTGGTGGTATATTATTACTATTATTATTATTACATTACTACTCCGTTGCTGTTGCATTACCATATTTTGTTGCTGTTGCTGTTGCTGTTGTATCTGATCGTTGCTGTTACTTTTACTTTTGCTATTAATATTATTCTTGTTGTCGTTGTCGTTAACCACAATAACATCTTCCCAAACTTGATGAATTTGATTATCTGTTAAACCTTGTCGTTCATATAAATATGTACGTTTTTTTTCAGGTGATATATCTTGTAATGACGGATGATTCCAAAACGCAATTCCTTTTTGAATCTTATCCTTTTCTTCTTTTTCTTGATCATCTTGCTGATTTTTATTTGTGTCGTCTATAATAATAACGTCGTCGTCCTGTTGCTGTGATTCGTGAACTTCATCTTCATATTCTTGTTTCGACGAAGTGATTACAACATCATCGTCATCGCCATCATCATCAGCATTATCAGCAGGAGGAGGAGGCTTGCTGCTTAGTACAGTCATATTGCTCTTTTGGTGCGAGTTGAGTAGCTACAGATAGACAGGTCAGGTCAAGTCAAGTCAGACTTTCATTTATTGAATTTTTTTATTACTTGCTTATTGCTTATTGTTTACAGTAACAATTTTAATTATGTTTATTTTAAAGTTCGATTTTTGTTCTTTTCTTTTCTTCGATTTTATTTTCGTCAGGGCCAGACTTTGGTTTGTGAGCGAATGACGAGCGTTGAGGATACAGACTAAGTTAGCGTTTCTAGTTCAGATTTTAGACTTTTTGCAATACTAGTACCTTTTGCACTTATTTGCACAGGAACCATAAAGCATAATCTCTCTTCGAGTTTGACTTGACCTGTGATCAAAAATCTAAATTGACCGCTGGCATACTGTGTATAAAATAATTTGTCTACAATGATCATCGTTTCGAGAGTAGTATCAAGGGGGATCTCAAGAACTGTTCGTCGTCGTGGTCAAATTGAAGCCAAATCTCATCACCGTATTTATGTTCATCAACGACGAGGTAAATCAACACTTTCGTCGTCGCAAGATGATGAGGAACCATTTTATGGAAAACCACGAGCACGAGGAACATCAACGTCAACAACAATAGGAAATCGGATCGCAATAGCAATACATAATGCAACAACAGCATATTCAGATCCGACACGAGCTGATGCTGTTGCTGTATTAGGTGAAATTACTGGACCAATAACACTTCAAAGAATACATCAAAAAATGATTACAGATCCAATTGGGCGTCAAATATTAAAGGATCGACCTATTGTATCAAAAGCAACAATCCCAGAATATGAACAACTTATATTGAATGCTCCTAATTATAATGATACTATCAATAATCATGACGATGATAATCTGACATTTGGACAAGCCTATGGATCATTTTTAAAAATTCATGGATTTGATCCCGATGAAAGAGATGATGTGAATTATATTGAAGATGAAACATTAGCATATATTATGCTTCGATATCGACAATGTCATGATTATTTTCATACAATAACAGGATTACCACCAACTGTATTAGGTGAATTAGGATTAAAATGGTTTGAATTGTTTCAAACGGGCTTACCAATTGCAGCATTATCCTGTACAGTCGGTTCATTACGACTGAATCACGAAGAACAACAAATATTACAGAATATATATTTACCATGGGCAATGAAAATGAATAGTCAACAACAAGATCCATCATCATCATCATCATCATTGTCGTCACCATTTCTCATGAATATATATTATGAAAAAGAATTTGATACACCAATAAAAGAACTCCGAAATCGACTTAATTTAGTTCCTGCTCCATCCATCATCTCCTCTTCGAATAGTAATAGTACGTAGCACCAATTAGTAATAAAACAATGAACAATTACTGAAGAACCAGTGCTAACTTTTGTAGAGGAAATAGAAATCTATTATCATTTGAAATACATTTATAGAAATTGTTCGGTCTTTCAATGAAATTATTCTATTAGGAATTATTCTATTGTATTCTTGGGGGACGTCTTTGCGTCAACCTCATTACTGTGTAGTTCAAAAAAATGATATTGACTAGAAATTATTAGCGCGCACTATCACAATATCGCTCATAGTGAAATGTGTACCTTGACACATGTGTTCACTAATTATTCATTATGTTTTGTTTTTAAAGGCATATTCATATATTTTGTTGATTTGCTTCATCAAAATTTTGGTTTTATTTTGCATAAATTTCTAATTAGAACAGTTTAAAAACGTTTGAATGGAAGGAAAAAACGTTATCATGGTGCAACTACGGCTAAGGAAGAAAAGTTTGATGTTGTAATATGTCTTCTCGTGAAGTAGTAAATGAATAAGACACCCGTCCGTGAAAGCACGGAAAGCATCATGAATAGTAGACGGCACAACGCCAGAATACTATCGAAGCACAATTTCGTCCTTCATTTCCGATCGCATTTCGGAATGAGAAGTGATCTTCTGAAACAAACTCTAAAGCATATAATAGTACCATCATGACGCTTGCGTCGAACTTCGAACGAGATTCTCCACCTGGATCTGAAGATATTTTGGAGAATTGGTTAACCGAAAATGATCGTCTCGATCGATTTCAAAGAAACGCGCCCTTCAAGAACAGCATTCGGGATGAAAGAATTACCAGCTTTGTTACTTCGAAGTCGGAACTTGACGCTGAATTGAAATCTACATTTGACTTGGGACAACCTAAAAGCAACTCAGAGCAAATCATGGATGAATCTGAGATAGACAAGGAGGAAATTAGAGTCGTACAACATCTCATCGATCTTCCAAATATTCCAGAGCAGGGTTTTGAAACAACAGAAACTGTAACTTCTGGTGGAAGACGAAAAACGAGAAAGAAAAAGGGAAAGAGAGGTAAAAGTTTAGAACGTGAAATCGCTCAGCTGATTCTTAAAGAATCACTGCTCTCTATCAAACAAGATCTTGACTCAGCGGTAGATGGCTTTGACATCAATGGGAACGTATCGACGAATGATATCCTTTCAGATCTGACTTCATCCTGCCAATCAAAGAAGGCTCAAGAATGCTCTGATTTTGGAGAAAACTCAGGTATCCTCGAGTGGCATATAGAGAAGGGTCAGTCAGAAACCTTTCCACAAGAGAGAGAGACGCAGACGCCTTCAAATGCATCAATTTCTGATGTTTTTCAATTTAGCAAGGAAGACGAATGGACAGCTTTCGACGATTCTTCAAAGTTTAACTTTCGTCTTTCACCAACACATCATATGTTAGACAAGAATGGATTTCCTACACCACGCGAAGCAGACACTGATGGTAGCGATGGAATCATGAACAAAGAAGATATTGAATTACGTGATAACAATAGTCGCGAGATAGAAGGAATGGACAGTATCCTAGACGATGATGTCAATACAGTGAAGACGATTGAAAATGAAGAAGTAGATCAAGTTACTGCAGAAGCGTATACCCAGGAACAAGGCTCGGTTCCTTTCAACGTCAAACGCAAGATGCTGGTGTACCATCAATCGTCTATAGACGATGTTAAAAGTATGCAAAATGATCAATCATCTTCCGACTTACCTCAAGAAGATGAAACAAGTGATTCATCTGAATCGGCTACTCCCTCTGTTGACTTGTTTATGAGTTCCACAGGGCACTCCGATAGGTTCGAATCACCTAATTCCCCTTCGTCGGTAATAGAATTCGGTCACAAGCGATGTTACAAGCAATGCAATACTCTTGACTTCAAGAGTTCTGCTTCGACACCAAATGCACATCTAAGTGGCGCATTTCCAACTTCCCCTGTAAAGCCAACGTGGAAACCAAAACCACCAGAACATTACAATTATTCTTCCTGTGAAATCTAAGCAAAAGTAGGTTCGTCGTTTTTCTCTTATGAAATACTTTTCTATCAGTGAGAAGAAAAAACTAGACCAAAGCTGTATAATAATATTCATGTCATGTTTGTACAAAATTAAAATTTGAAGAAACTATCATTATGGCTAAATATACTATCAAATCCAATCACAAAATATTTTCTTCTCTCAATATTTCTTACTGTAGTCATAGTTGTGATGTCATAGGTTGTTGTCACCACACTATGTGCACGGCTACGTTTAGTACTTTTTAGTCAATTGATCTATTATTACTATATACATAATATAAATATCTATGACTTCTTCCATACTATGTATATTTTTGGAGCAACCCAACCTTAAAGCAATATATAACAAAGGACCAAACTACATGTATTTTAACACAAGAAAAACCGGCATGTGCCATTACTAATCAAAGAGAAATAAATCATCAAATTTATTTACTCTTGCACCAGGGTGGAAAATTCTACAGTTATTGACAAATGCATATATTATTATTGAAACAGGTTGGAGAAAGGTTAGCATTTGTTATTTATGAAAGGCACAAGTTTGTTGTTGCGTTGCAATTGAACAAATAAATATTACTGGAGCATACTGTATCAATCAAATAAAAACATTACTGGACGTAGTTGATCCATACTTATGTGACATCCTACAAGAGGGAATCATGGCCTATTTTAAGGGAGAGTGTATGACCAATACCATGCTAAGAATACGAGGACGAAGAGATATAAATAACAAGCCATGCATGGAACGGTATCATCTTCTGATAGACGAACAGTTACTGATAGGATAGGACAATCTACTAGGAGGGAAGTTCACCAAACAATGGAGGATATCCCAGAGAGCTTATGTTAACAGAGTACAATTGAAGCATCCGAGAGCACATGCAGCGAAAATATTGAATCGGAAGAGAGACAAGGACAAAGACAAGGGTAAGCCAAAAAACAAAACAGAAGCATTCCACTCCTTCTTCCAGGCAATAATCCCCTCTATAAAAGAGATATGGAAAGACAGGTGCATCAATAGGAACACACCAGTCATAGGAGGAAGAATAGTGGCAGAATATGATTCACTCACGGAGAAAATAACCCACTTATACACACTACGTGAAATGGTACTACCGGAGGATGAAATCAAGATCTACAATGAAACACTGAAAATAAGATTGGAAGCAACAAATCAACAACTAAAGAAATGGATGAACAGGTGGAGACCAGTCATCGACCATAGTATGAAGACAGTAAAAGAGATGGTGCAATCAAAAAGTATACCAATATGGAAGCACTATACTGCTGACAAGCCGGCAAAGACAAAAGTAACTAGGCGAGTAGCCACAAGGAAACATGACCTCCCAAAGAGACTGTTAAACAACCCATTGACGAATGTATTCTCCAGAAACAAACCAAAAAGGTCGACCAGTAAGGCCCCCACACCAATCCAGAAACAGAAGTACAAGGTAGATAACATACTTACTAAGATGTTTAGAAATTTGGGGAAAAGGAGATCAACGAGCAGAGTTCAACCAGTACAGGGAGTGGAGGAACAGTCCATTGATGACAGATTCGGTGATGTACCTACTTAATTGTGTACTAATAATATAGATTAATCATAGGCGGGTCGACCGTTGACTTACTTGTCTTTCTAAGGCGGTAAGGAGTAGCGCGGCAGCTTTTAAATAACAAGTTATATATTGCCATATATTATGATATATGTATGTTTTGCTCTCGATTCCTCCGCGGCTCAATGCTACTAGCTAGGACTGACTTAGTCCCTCTAATTTATGTGAGCGAACGATTTCGCTAAATTTAGTAGCTACCGGTACCGTATGTATATTTTTCTCTTGTTGTCAACACTGAAAATGCATAGTTTAATAGAACAGTAAAAAAGCTTACGTGAAGCTCTCTTATTCTCTCTATCTTGAATCTTGGCTCTTATCTTTCTGTAATCCATGTTTGATAGTAGTTGCTCATTGAATTACGAAGTAAACGGCGCCAGGTATTCAAGATAATTAGTACTTGTACAATGACGGTAAGTATCATTTCCTGGTCTGAGCTTAATATTTATTTGTCGTCTACATGCTTGTGTATTGAATGTATTCATCGCGTTGATGTACTTATATATATCATAAAATATGTGGTCGAAAGAAAGTTTTTGAGATGATTTATGGGTTGAATTTTTTGCCGACCCCCCTTCAGGAGGAGCAAGATTATTCTTTGATTATTGGTGAAGAAATAGAGGTACAACAAAACTTAAAATATACACATACATATACAACAACACACATAGGCCTACACACAACACAACAACATTCTTTTTCATCGGTTCCACGACACGTTTAGTTTATTCCACACTCAAATACTGCCATATTATTGTCAATATGGTAAATGCGCTTTGACATAAGGTGACCTGAGAGTGACCCGAAACAAACAACCCTTCTGCTGTTGTGATTTTATGAAGTAGACACCTACCGGACCCAACAACGAATCGAATCAAAAATCAATCGAATATCTTTCAATCAAGCTCTTCCTTATATCTACTGAAGGGGTCGCCTCGGGGACTTTCACTTTCTTTCATTTTCGTTGTATGATATGATTGATGCAATCAATATCAATAATAATAGTCCGATTCCACCACTTAGATGGTCTTCGCCAGATGTACTCATCAAACGTGTTGCTTTTCAAAATCGTTCTGCTTCTAATAATGCTACTGCGTATGCTGCCTCGAACATAAATAAACAGATATCTCATGATCGATCCTCCGAATTGGATGTATTGAATTTAATAGGTGAAGGAAGTTTTGGAGCTGTATATCGTGCCGAACACAAGTCGACGGGGCTGTTGTGGCCGTTAAAGTTATAACAAATGCTAGTAGTTCCAAAAGTGAAGAGGATAAGATTAAGGGAGAGATTGATATCTTAAGTCGATGCGACTCTCCCTATATCGTAGGTTATTTTGAATGCTTCATTAAGCCACCAACGTCTAAACCTGGTGAGATGTGGATTATAATGGAGTATTGTGAAGGTGGGAGTATGACTGACATATTAGAGGCCAATGCTGGTTATTCACTGCCAGAGGATTGTATTCGAGCGGTTTGTGCGTCTATTGTTCTAGGATTGGAGTATCTGCATGGTATAGCAAACGTTTGTCATAGAGATATAAAATGTGGAAACGTTTTGTTAACATGGTAAGTCGTGGTAATTTATCACCTACATATTATTTTTGCTGTTTGATTTTGTTTGACTTAGTTTGATAGTCGATGCAACACAACTCGATATTATACCGAAGCTCATCACTTTAATATCAAATCGAATTTGTGTACAGCGATGGAAATGTAAAGCTTGCCGATTTCGGTGTTTCTGCCGAGTTGAGTAATACAATTAACAAACGAAAGACAGTCGTGGGATCCCCTTATTGGATGGCTCCTGAGGTCATTCGAGAGTCACATTATGATGGTAGAGCAGATGTATGGTCTCTCGGTATTACAACAATTGAAATGGCCGAAGGTGCACCACCTCACGCTAATCTGCATCCGCTTAGAGCCATTTTTGTTATTCCGACAAAGCCAGCACCGACACTTGCCGATCCGGACAATTGGTCACCCGAGATGTTGGATTTTATTCGTCTTTGCTGTCAAAAAGATGCTAGTCAACGTCGCGATTCTGCGTCTTTGTCGACCCTTCCATTTATCCGACAGGATGTTATGGCCTTGAGAGCGATGCATGCGGGAGAAGTACCAACGATAGATGCTGATGCTCGTGCTAAATACAAAAAACTTGCTGAATCTCAAAATCAAAAACCGGGCTTACCTGCTCTTAGAAGGGTTATGGATCGAATGAGGAAAAAACTTGACCGTTTTAAGAAAAAACGAGGAGAGGAGGCTGATGATGCAACGACATCGAGAAACACCGGCACGGAAAGTGCTGCTTCACGATCTTCTGGGGCAGCTTCAAATAGTAGTAGTGGAGCATTGGGTCCTCTAGACATGAGTAACCAAGCAACGATGCCAATGACATCATCGAGAAGTCGTTCTGATTACAATTCGCGAGACTCGCCAACTCCCAATGGTAATGGAATTTTCACTCCCGATTCCTTGAATTATGCCATTCAATCTGCTGTAGGATATGACCCTATCTTAGCCGATGACGACAAGTTCCGAAAGGATTTAGAAAAGCTGTCCAGAGTCTTCGAAACGAAACTTGGCGCTCTACGTACTGCCCATGAACTTGCGCAACAAAAGCTTATTGCCGAAGCAAAGATTCGGAATGAAATGCCCATGGATGTAAGCGATTTGATGGAACAGGCATACAGGGAAAATGCTAAGGTTGAAGAAAATCGTCAAGCCCTCGAGGATGCCAAAGACGTTAAAATAATAAGAGATATAATCGAGATGAAGACTCCAAGCAAAGAATCATTGCACTCCAATGCTTCCTCTCAGCAGCAGCTCCCATAGGATCTCGGTATAAGATACTTCAAAGTATATATGTATATAATATAAATATTATATCTCATTCAAAGACAGGATTGATTCTATTGGATAGGAGAGATTGACACCCATAAATATAAAACTATTGAATACGAGAAAAGATATCATAATTTATAATTAATAACTGCAACAAATGAACACTATTTATTTTTCAAATACTACAGTATGTAGTAGTTTCTATTTTTATGTACTAAGCATAAAAATATGCTTTCTACTTTCTATTGTACTTTTTTTTCTGTTGTGTTTTTTTTTAGCTCGTCTGTCCGCCGTACAGTTCTTCTTCAGTTTTCCAAACTTGCGGAGAAAAAAAAAACTGTCATTGATTTTTTAAACAATTTTACCGCCAATCTTCATTTAAACTGTTTTATTTTTACTCCTGGACGTGTCGTTGATTGAAATGAAATGAAACGAAATATTATTTGTACTGTATAACAACATTAACAACTTGCCATTTTCTCCATAAACGAACAACAACTTGACGTGATGATGTATGTAACTTATTTCCGCATGCTGGTCCTAAGCATCTCGCTGGGCCCAGTACTGTCGATTTCACGACGACCGAATACAAGTAGTACGATCCGGGATAATATTTCTATCATATTACGGGTGGACAATCTCAAGATCCATATGCTGAACAACCTACCTATTATAGTAATAATGGTAGCAGTATGCCACAAGATGGCTATCAAAATCCAGAGATGGCTTTGCCAATTACAACCCACCACCACCTTCAGGAGCAGACACCAATATTTTGATCGAGAAGACGACTCTCCTTTCAAAGAATCAGTCCAAGAACGAACAGACAAATGGAGGACGGCACAAATGGAAAAATATGGTAATTTGACACCACAACAGGAATATAATCCAAGAGATGAAGACGGTCGGATGAAACTGATGAGTTCAGTATCGAAAGGAAGTAGGGCATTAATATTCTTTATACTGATGTGGCGAGACGTCTATCTTTTTGATGTCGCTGATCAATTTATTAAGGGAAGTTTCCGGAAAGGATTGGTTCGTTGTATATTGACATCTGTCTTTATTGGAAACTTAGCAGGTGTTGTCATATCAGTAACATCACCAGCAGGACACTCTACGAAGAATCGATTAAAGGCTATATTAAATCTAGACAAAGTGGTGGAAACTGGTCTTTTATTATGGAATTTGGTCGGGTTACATTATTCCCATCAAAATATGTTCCTCGAGAAATTTTTATCGCTGGTATAATGCATTCGATTATTTTTATTATACAATGTCAAGCTTTTACTCGAGTTACATGGGATGAAAGAGTGGCACCATTGCAGCAACAACAACAACAAAATCAGAATTATCAACAGCAAACTTCAGACGAGTACCAGCAGCAGCAACAGCAACAAACCTTCGGGGACGTAGAATCTTCCAACGTAGACTATGGAAGGAATCATCCTGGCATAAATTCAGCCACAGAAGATCCATATTATAATAAAACTTAGCTACTGTGTGAATTCGAGTAGTAGTGTGATACGCTATTAAGTAAACAGAAATTATATTAATTACGAAAGCGCTGATATGACATACAACAGAAACTGATCTTAGGATTATAAGTAGTCCATACCATATTTTTTTCAATCTTATTGAATTAAGCAGAGTGAAGTGTATATACATATATACACATTTTTTTCAAATTTAAATTAAGATCATTTATCACCTACAACTGCTTGCAAGGCGGTCACAACAGCAGTGTTGACAATATCATCAACTGTAGCTCCTCTAGAAAGATCGACTATAGGCTTCTTCAATCCCAGTAAGCCTGGTCCGACTGCAATTGTCTTTGATGCGTTATTGGACAGCTTCATATGATCCATTATTTCCAGCATTCAGGTTTGGAAAAATCAAGCTAAATATATAATAATTGTTGATAGTAAGGAAGAAGAAAAAAGTATGCAGTAAAATTAGGTCAAATGAAGTCAACTTTTCTAAGAGACCGAATAACTATATGAAAAGAACGACCAACAACAAATCAAGAACTCACACATTTGTCCGTCCTGCTACTAAACTATACTTTGCCTTGCAGCAGCAGCAGCTATACCAGGATCTACTGCAGCATCGAATTGCAACGGACCTACAATCAAATTAGGGTCCATTAATCCTTCTTCCTGGGCTATCTTCTTCGCAAAGGCTATCGCCTTGATGGCTTTATCAATTGCATCTCCAGAGTTGGAGTCTCCGGTGGCATATGACAACAGTGCTACTCTTGGATCAATACCAAATTTTACTGATGACTTAGCTGACGCAACTGCATTTCAGCAAGTTGCTCGGCTGTAGGATCGACGTTGATGGCGCAATCACCGACGCCTATAGGCCGAAGCCTTTAGTATTGATCCCTAAACCACCAATCCTTCAAAGAGAACGGTGCAAGAAGTTCTAGAAATATTAGACAGAGGTGTTTGTCTGTTTGGCGCAGATTTAGATATGTCCATAGGTAAAATGTGGATTCATACTATGGAAGTGAAGGATCTCCTCAACCACGTACATGATGGTCAATTAGCGATTCTGTCAGCGAATCGCATAGACGCTGCCATGTTGCTACTCTTGGAAGCTCAGTCGTCAAATGTACGAAGCATATTATTTTATGGAAGAATTCCTTAGATTTTATAATATTAGACCTAAAAAAGACTATTCTTTTATGATTGATTCAGACTGTTTTATTAATTTACCAATCTAGTGGTGCATGTAGTATCAGACAGGCACATAACAAAAGGGGAAAGTAGTAAATTATTATCAATCATACTAATATTTCTTCAAACCTTGATGCTGTGAATCAACTTTACTCCCCGAATGTATGACAAAATTGTTTGATCATTTATCTCCCCTACGCTATATATCGATTTGTTCTATACCGTAGTAAAAGCTATTTATTTGTGTAATAATTTCGATGGGACCATCAGCGCAGATGTTGGAAAATGATTCCGACCGTTTCTTTTCATTTTCATTTATTACATATCCATATCACCAAACACAAAATCCGTAATAGGATCTATATCACCAAACGCTCCATCCGTATTAGGATCATGGTCTAATTGTGATCGAGATCCATTACCGTTGAACATGATGGTATCATTGTTATGGTCAGATATGAAAGGAGATGAGGTAAGATGATTTTCCCGTAGTGGTTGACCGATATTATACGGTGGTACTTGTTGCATTGCATTATTACTATTGATCGCCTCAGTCTGATTATTATTGGTAGTAGCGGCTGGTAGAAATATATTAATATTATTAGCAGATGATGTAGCAGTCCCAGATGATTGTTGCAAAGAATGATGATTATTATGATAAAATCGCGGTGATGGATCTGACATAGATCGCGACAAAACCTGATAAGCATTGTTATTATGAAGTTTTGAAATTTCCGTCTTCGTCGTCTGGGTAGTATTCAGTGACATCAGGTTGGATAATCCTGTATTATTGTTATTAGAGTTCGTTGTTACGAGTGGTGCGAGTGACAACACCGTTGTTGATTGTCCGTGTTGTCCTCCCGTGGAGGCGGCTCGTTTATCATAATCTGAAATAATATTATCCTTGTTCGATGTCCTAAGAAGTTCAAAGCAGTTAAAGAAGTTGATAACATCATTCTACTTGGAGATGGTAGCTCCTCTATCGATATTTGATCCTCATGATAATCCTGGATTCCTGTCTCGATTGGCATTAGAATCTCAGGTCCTAAAGAAGTGTATTCTTCCGGAGGATTAACACTTTGAGAGACTCCATTCATCATAGCTGAAAGTGACGAGGTTCCTGCTATTTTTTGGTCTTGCGGTTCTCCTTT
This sequence comes from Fragilariopsis cylindrus CCMP1102, assembly GCA_900095095.1. NCBI lineage: Eukaryota > Bacillariophyta > Bacillariophyceae > Bacillariales > Bacillariaceae > Fragilariopsis > Fragilariopsis cylindrus. The sequence goes on along the minus strand of FMBT01000095.1, from coordinate 2,363 downwards.
ATTATTAGTGGTATTGTTACCTTTATCATTATTATTATTATTATTATTATCATCATATAATCCTCCTTCCCTATGTTTATTGTTGCTAATACTCTTCTTTTTCATATTTTCCTCTTTTTGACGTAATTCTTTAAGTTTTCGTGATTGTTGCAATCCCTCTCGCAAACGTTCACCAATATTGTTCAGTTCTGCTGCTGGTTGTCTACTACCATGATATCTAAGTCGATGATCTAATTGACGTATTTTTCCTGACATTGGTTCTCTATAACTGGATGGTCCATCTAAGAACCGACCACGTTCATGCGAGTCACGCAACGAACCGTAACTTGTAATTAATTCTGGTGGTTCTACCATAACTTGTCCATCATCATCATACATAGTATTATTATTATTATTCGTATCTCCTTCACCGAGACTCATTGGAGGTAGACTCAATATCTGATTAGTCGATCTGCTTAAACTTCCAAAGTATGGTGCATTTAAAATCGATGCTGATGCTGATAATGATCTGCTATGATTCCTGAATCTGTTATTTGTTGTTGCTCCTTCTGCTGCTGCTGCTGCTGTTGATGATGGTATAGATGATTCTGGTTGGTAAGTCTGGACAATGTTATTACCGTACTTCCTTCGAAGTTTTATGGCATCACCTTCTACGTCAATATCACTATCATCGTCGTCGTCATCGTCGTAAATACTACGACGAGGATTATCTCCTATCTCTTTCTTCCTATTTAAAGGTGATCGTTGAATGGCAATGGGACTGGAACGGTGTAATGACGGGTTTGTCAAAGGACCATGAACAAGTTGTTCTTGATGAAGTAAATATTGTTGCTGTTGTTGATTATTGTGAGACTGCTGAGAGTAGGCATTGTTATTGTTGTCGTTATAAAAGAAATGATGCTCAGCACCAAATGGCTGTTGCGACGATGATGATGATAATGATGATGATGGTTTCAGATCAGAATTATACATTGCAGATGACAATGCTGATACAGAGGTATGATTGATATCGTCCGTCATTGTCAATGAATTTTGTGATATCTAATCTGTCCCGTTACTACAATACTAATTGTACCGAACTTGCACAATGCCGAACTACTTAGTTTTCTTGTTTCTAAAATAATAAGATGCAACAAAACAATGAACACAAGTTAAGTTTCAACTTATGTGCTATCCCATTCCCACTATTTTATTGTGTACAATACTCGATATTACCTGTGCATTAAAGGTCTCTACCGGTATGTTTAACGACCCGGAGCTATTTTTTGTTCTCCTTCGCGTCGCCTGATACAAAAATTGGTTGCTTGTCAATCGAAAAAATAAAAATTGATACGATATAATTTCGAAAAATCGTCTCCCCCACCCTTTTTCGCCATTCATTTTATTTCATTCATGCATTTTGAATTTTACCTCAGCACTCATTATTTCACCGTGCTTTTGCTATTAAAACTATTTTTGAGTTCCAACGCGACCATTGTTTATCAAAAAAAAACATAATCAAATCGACAACGAACAAACCGCATCCCCAGCATTGTCAGGTCATCACAGCGGATGTTGCCTCGACCAAGAAGTCAAGAAAAGAGGGAGGCGTCAACAAACAAATTAAGAACAAAGCAGTTCATACAAATGCACTTATGGCAGAAATCTGTATCAACAAAAGCAATGATCCAATGATGATCCCGGTTGACAACAACAACGACGACAACAACGACAATAAAGCCGATATCGTGAACATTTCAAATGCGTTTCGTGCTGCAAGTGATGACGATACACGTAACGTAATGAATGTGATGATGGCGACTCAAACAACGAATTCATTAGAATTACTCAAATTTTATGTTGTTCCGAAATCGTGGTTTATAAAAGCATGGCCGATTCTTATGATGGCAAAACAACCATCATCATCATCATCATCAGCAGCAGCAGAAGAGTACGATGACGATAATTGGAAAGAAAATATTGGTAGAATCCAAAATGCAGAACTAGTAATGGTTGAGGATAGAGATACACATACAGATAATAAGAACTATAACAATAACAATAATACTGCTACACGTAATACTGAATCGGAATCATCATCGTCATCGGACCGTCGTCCGATTGAAATGAATGGTGGTACTACTGACGACGATAATTATAAGGACAACAAAACAAAGGTTGAACATCAAATCAAAATGAATGGTGAAATTACTGCTAGTGACATCATCAACAGCAATGGTAGTAACTTTAGTAACAGAAAAACTGAATTCCTTCGTAGAAAAATGGCAGAAAATAATAATAAAAAAATGTCACAAACAACAACAACAACAACGACCAAAACAAAGATGAAATCAGGATTGATTCATACACGAGATTATTTTTTT
>FMBT01000233.1:0-66674 GCA_900095095.1 Fragilariopsis cylindrus CCMP1102 | reverse complement strand
TAACTGACAAATATGACTACGAAGAAGCAAACAGCAAATGCAGTAACAAACGAGAATTATTCGTATGGTTGTATGTCTAGTGGAATGATAGTGGCTTTGACCATTCTGGCTCAAGATTCTTCCAACTATACTGACGATAAAATAGACTCGGTAGATATTAGCTATCTCCCCATGCTATCTCTGTCGACGGTAGCTTCCTCTACTGGTGCGAATCCTGCTAGAAACTGTGGATATTCTATGATGGACAAGGATATCTTAGATGCTTTACTTACACTGGAAGACACTAACAAGACAAACAAGAAGAAAGGCCACAACAAAGATACCAGTAGGAGTACGGTTGCGTCCGTTATGGCTCATCTTTATTCCACAGAGGGCATGGTTGACTTCGAACATTGGATTGCCAGTATTCTTGTTGTGGGATGGAAGCGTTTTATCAACCGATTTGGTAGCAAGAATGCGAAAGGTCGAGTCGAATGCTGTAGAATATTAAATGTGATCTTGAATTTGGTTCAGCATCGTCATCTAGAGAAATTATGGAAACAATCAAATGGTCAATGGGTAGAATCTTTTACATCTTTTATCTACCTAAACACACCGTTGACAGTATTCGATGCTGGCACGGATTGTAAAGATGACAACAAGGACACCGAAGGAATCAAAATCTATGATGAAGAATATATCAAACCTACATTGCAAACCTTACGAAAGCTAGATAGAGCAGCATACGACAGGGGGATAACCCATGCATTGATACGAACCAAGAATAAGGAAGATCGCAGAAGCTTGGCGAACTTTCTAGGTTTAACTAAGCTACAACATCGCACGAATCAAGTTACTGGGGACATTATTGATAAAGACCTTGACAGCGGGGATAGCATGTCCATTGTTCTTCCTCCACGGGTAGCATTAGAGCACGCTAATCATCGAATTCGACTTGAGTCAATACCAGCTTTACTTAAAGAAGCAAAAGGTGAAGAGGATCGTACTGACGCTATTGATGAAGACGAGACAATTCCGCGAGCATTGTTTCGACGTTTCGTGATGGATGATAACATGCAAGTTGCCCTCGTCGCAGCCCAAGGATTGGATGAATTGCTTAATAAGAAAGGCGGACTCGTCCTGAATAGCATGGATAATACTGAATTTGGTGAAGGCGCTTTAGAAGCATTATACAAGTGGGCTCAAAGTCCAAATGATGAAGATCAGATTAAGGGACAACTTCTAACCTATGCCTGTCGCTTGGCGTCTTACGCTGCTAAAGTTATGAGATCATCCAACCAAAAGGGGTTTACTTTTGTGCGTCTGATGGAAGGGCTTGGGGCTTTCATATGTAACTCCGATGTTTCAGTTTCCCGAGAAGCTTCAAGAGGAATTGTAGTTGCATTGGACAGAGACATCAAGTCCAAAAAGTATATCGATGTCGAAAAGTTTGCCAAGTCGCTATTGATATCAGATGATACTCTGCTACAGGGATTCCGCAGGGGTTTTCGGGAGCGTAACAGTTCCGAATTACACATCCGGCGCCAACTTTCTCGTGTCGTTCTTGATGCCATTTCTACATCTGATTCTTCTTCAAAAGTTTCAAACGAAACACTTGAATACTGTATCTGGATGTTGGAGGTTTTTTCAAATGACTTTAGCGAAGACGAAATTGACGTAGCTGGGAAGTGTCTCAAGAAAACATCTTCACTTTTGGCAACAAACCCAGAGAATATACACTCGGCTTTCTGTCGACTCGCCTCAAGTGAAGAAATCGTATTTAGTACTGCTGTTGGTCCCTTTTTACGCTCCGTTTGTGATGACGTGAAAGATAAGCAAGGCCGTGATGTGGAACCTATTTCAGTATTGATGGAGGTAATCATGTCCTCTAAATCGCAGGATCAGATCAAAAACTTATTGTTGGTCGCACGAGAATTAGCTTCAAATGATACAATCGGGAACTTTTATGCTGTTGCACCTGCTTTAGCACTTACTTGTCATCACGAGGAAAAAGTCCGTGGGCTTGCTGTTGATTTTCTCTCTATGCTTTGGGACATACTTTCAAAAAGTCCACACAAAGATGAATGGAGGATTATCAGTGTGGTATGTCAATATTTTGCAAAGAACAAATCTTCAGTTGTTTTGAGAGGGACTTCGTCCCTTTCGGAGTCTCTTGCAACGATCCTGTCGCTTTCAAAGGAAGCATTATCTATCCAAAAATACCTTCTACAAGCTCTTTTGTGCTCTGCGACTGCATATGGAGCAACTGATTCGGTATCGTCGACGGAATACTGCACAAATAGCTGGTTGGGTTGCGAAAGTATGATTGGTGGGTATAACGTGGGGGTGACACTCCTTGAAGCATACGAAAGTGCAGGAGAAAAGGCTTTTCCGATTATGTCTCGATGGGAATGTGTTGGAAAACCTCTTCTATCTATCTTTCATTCATCATCTTTGTGTAGGACGAAAGAAATATCTTGCTACCAGTCTCAATTGATTCATACTGTTGTTAGAATATTGAAAGGTGCAACGATACCTACTCCACTACGACAGGATGTTTCCTCTACAAGCACGATCATTACGTCAGGTCCTTCATCGCATGGTAGGAGATCAAGATCATATTCATTTGGAAAGAATGACGGGATTGGTATCATGAAACCTTATCCTGCTGACATGCAAGCTTCGATCGTTTCCATTTTGACAGAGAAAACAGACGATGTAGTACACAAGGAAGTACGAAATTATCTATACGAAATCGTTCTTTGTAGTAATTCATGGTTGAATGAAGTTTTCTCTAATCTCAAAGGGGAAATACGACAAAAGATTTCTGCAGCCATTCTCGTTGCCGCTTCTGAATCATTGTTTCCTGGTGTTGATGAGGTTCTGCTGTCGCTTCCATTGGATGCAAACGACGTTACAAAACTTCTTAGCGATCAGAAGATCAACGAAGTTGGGCTATCGAAGATGACTTTTATCTCCGACTTTATAAGTAATAATCACTCGAAACTTGCTACGAGTTCAGGAATCAACGAGCTCTTTGCGTCAATCTTCAAGAAACTGAATACTTTTGCAAAAGCAAACGAAAATGATGACTCAATTGAATTTGCAAGGCAGGCGTTACTCAGTGCCTTATTGGAGCTAGTCAACTCATCGCTGAATATCGAGTCAATGAACGCCCAACTTTGGACGCAAAAGAAGCGATTAGATCCGTGGTTAAACATCTTGGTAAACATCATTGTGCAAAATAAAAGCTCAACTACTCATTTCGTGTCTCTTCGAAGTAAAAGGACGGTCTTCTCAATTTTCGCTGCATTATGCGGAAAACATCCGAAAACTGTCGTTCCAAACTTAATTCCTATTATAACCGGAGTAGTATCTGAATTGCTCTCACCAGGGGAAGAAAGTACATTGGCAAACTGCTTTGACCTGTTGATTCCTGTCTATTTCGAACATTCGCAGCTGCGAATCTATCTCCTATTGACTTGTTTCGTTCCTTCATCAACCATGTGTGCAAGCTTGGTGAATCTTCAAGACCAAAAGTTTACAAGGCATTTGTTCATTCTCTTGAAATAATTCCAAAGGGAAAAGATCATATGACCTCACCAGTTGGCTTATTTCTTTCTGTTGCCCTTGCCAGAGAGATGTATTCAGCCCCGGGTAACGGTCCCGAAAAACTGGACTTATCCTATCTTCCATCATTGGCGAAGAAAGCATTGTCCCAAACAAATACTAGCTTAAAAATAGAAGCTGTTTGGACAATGCAGAACTATGCGAAAGAAATTCTCTTCAATATGTTACAAGAAGAAACGACGAGCACTACAGACTCCGATTTTTCTGTTGGATACCTTACTGAGATTGCTCTAGAAGGTTCAAGCTGTACAAATAAGAAATCACCTGAACAAGGTCTTTCTCGAATCTCGTCATCGCCGGAAGTATTTGAAAAACTTTGCTCCATCTTGATCATTGTGACCTGCGACGTGGTGACTTCTCATGCTTCGCGAAATATTATAAGGCAAACTGATGGGTCGGGGTCTAAGATTATCCTTAGACTGTGGCAAGATTTGCTGCTAATTCAATCCGCCTGTCACAATCACCTCGGTGGATCTAACAACCACAACAAAGCCGGCTTCTTGGAGAGAATCGTCGAAATCACAAGTCATGCTCTCGACGGGATACAAAACAGTCTACCATCCCATATCTTTTTGGCATTTGTGTCTAGCTTAGTAACTGAGGGAGAAACAGAGGAGCTACGTGCAAGAGCAGTACAGCTTATTGCCGACCGTTCAGCATCATTACACCTAGGAAAATCAGAATCTATTCTTTTTGTAGAAATGATACCTCCTCTACTTCAGTTATTGGGATCAACAAAGTCAGATGGCGTGAAACAAGACAGCACTGGCGAATTCCTTCTGCAATCTGTTTTTGCAGCGATTGATAGCATAGGAAGAAATGCGTGCCTTTCGCTAGATTCAATTGTGAACGACCGGCATTTTGAAATATTTTCTGATGCTTTATTGAAAGCTGCTAGCGTCATAGAATTGAAGAGTCATACGACAAACAGTGGATTATTTCTGGACATTCCGTCAGAATCTCGTCAACTCGTCAGTAGTGCAGCTCTTTGTGCATCAACGGCAATCAAGATTTGTGGGCCTAGAGCACTCCCAGTGCTACCCAAACTGATCCAACCCTTGCTTAAATTTCAGCTCGCTGCAAGTTCTTTCTTAAAATCGTCAACGAACGACAATAGTGTTGACAAAAAGGAGCTCAGTCAGGCCAAAATGATGCAGTTAGCAATCCTGCGTTCTTTGAGATCAATCATAGAGAAGATGCCCATGCTCCTCAAACCTTATTTGGTGGACATTATTAGAAGTTTTTCTGGAGTCCTCGGAAGTCTTCATAATGATTCCTTCAATTATTCTCAATCTATTCAGATGGAAATGGAGGCGTTGCAAAATGTGATGACTTCTCGTATTCCCGCCAGGCAGCTTATTCCTGCTGCCTCTAAATCAATTATGTCTACTCCAAATCTTGATTTGAATCTACCCACCCTCTTAATCATAACAGAAACTATCACCAATTCGAAGAGTTCTGATGTATCCGGTATGATCGGTATACTTCTCAAAACAGCAACCTATGTGTTCGAGCAAGATGTCACTCAGGAAGGAGGACACCCCGCTGTCATGCAGGCTACCGATGAACTAGTTCTCAGCCTTGTTATGAAGCTGTCAGAAATGCAATTGCGATCGTTGCACCGAAAGGTTCGAGAGTGGCGCGGTGACCTTGATGAGTCTGATCCAGAGCAATCCGGGCCACGACGACGTGCTTTCTGGCGATTGTCATCAGCCTTGAGCAAGCAATTGAAATCAATATATTTATCTTGTCTCACAACTGTCTTTTCAGACGCAGTGGAAGAACTTGTAAGTATGAGCTACTGAACCTTCCCATCTTTAATATATATTTTGCACATCTCTTCTTACATCAATTTTTCTCCCTTCAATATAGGATATGGCGGCTTCCTATCTTTCAAAGAAGGGTTCCGTAAAAAAGGCTGACGGGAAGAAGAAACAGAAACTACTGAACAGTGATAGAAAAGTTGGACTAGACATTTCCTCCCTTGAATCCCTGAAATATCTTCTACTCTGTCTTGAGGTGTCACTTCGATCAGATGCCCATGAAGGTGGTATTTGGATTCGAGAATTAGAATCGCAGCGTTATGAAAAGCTTCTTCAGCCTCTAGGAAAGTTGTTACAATGTCGACTACCTTGTGATTCCTCGGACAGCTCGTTCGAAGCAATTGTCCAAGGCGGAAACTCTGGGTTCGGAAGTGTTGTGGAGTGCATTGTTGCGTTAGCGACCGCTGCAGGTGATGAGCAACTTTGGAAGCCTCTAAATCATAGTGTGTTACAGGCATGCTCCGATGAGAACAGATCGGAAGTACGCAAGGCTGGAGTTTCGTGTCTCCTCTCCCTGATAAATTCTATTGGCGAAGAGTATATGGTACTCATTCCAGAATGCCTTCCTATTTTGTCAGAGCTTCTTGAGGATTCTGACGAGGAAGTTGCTGGTATTGCTCAGGAATGCATCAGTCAGAGTGAAGAATTGCTCGGAGAGAGTTTGCAGGACAGTTTACGTTAGCTAGCTCATTCTATCTGTTGTATGACAATTGTTCGGCCCTGAACAGATATCTTCTTAAGTCGACATCTATCACAAAGTAGTATCAATCGTTCTTGCAATCCAGCAACTTTTAGTTAAATCAATAATAATTTTAAGTAACTAGTTGAAAATTTCAAAAAAAAGTAGTTCTAAAAATTAATTAAAATCCTTTAAATTATGTCAAAGTTAGCTCCTTTTGGTTATCATTCTATTTGATTTCCCTGACATGTCATCGGCCTAAAGTTTCAAAATCATGGCAATTGATATGAGATCAGAGAAGTAATTTCTCCACTTTTTATTTTTGCATAGTCTGCAAGTAGCATTTTTGATTTTGCTTTTGGGCGAGACCTGAAATCGTCGCGAGCCAAAGCCAAAAGTATTACAATGATCTGATTGCTAATATCTGTATCTATGTTGTTGGTGACGTTAGTATTTACCATGCTCGAAAATAGCCAGTTTCGAATTAGATTTTCGTTGAGTTGGGATGATATGTTGTTAGCAGGATTTGCTGGGGTTCCTAGTTCCTCCTTTTCATTCATCGCAATGGACTGACAAGAGAAAAAAGCGTGTCCGAATAAGCAGCCATCAGCATTTGAGGCCCACCAGTTAGACCTGTAATACATGATTGAGTGATGGTTGGACCATACATCATTATCATTTCTTTCAGAATTGAAGAATTCCATGCCTCTGCCAAGATCTGAGATGACTGCGGGGAGAGACGCAAAGATTTCCACCCCAAAAGTTGAGATAGGAATATTAGGGCCGCTCTCGTTGACTCTTTGGCTTCAATTACAGAAATTGATTCAACTGCTATTTTCAGAATACTGGACAATAATTGAGGATTGCAGCAAAGTGCACGAGGACAATATAAGATGTATCGTTGCAGGCATTCAAAATATGCTTGAAGAAATTCCATTGCTTCGGAGAGATCACCTTTGCTGGTGACCTCTGCCGTCACATGAGCAAGCAAGTCTGTGAATGACTTATCCATTTCCATTGTTTGGCCCCCAAATGTTTCGACGGCCGTTGAAATGTATTTGAGTGTACATGGATCGTTTGTTTGTTCCAGTGCCTGGACGATCAATGGGATTGTGTTGGTAAATATTGTAATCATCGTGCCTTGTTGCGGAAGAGTGCTGCGGAGGATTTGCTGGTGAATCGATATCCATTTGGGCAAGATAAATGATTGTGCCAGAGTGGATGCCGTCCGTTGCTGTACGAGCTGCAGACACGGATCGATCTGATGGAGTAGCCACTCTCCCATAGCTGGTATGTGAGGAGCATCGCAAAATCTTGAGATAATCCGAATCACAGAAAGAAGCCGAGATAGGGACTCAATTGCGGATTGCACTGTCGGACTCATCCATTCTGCCGCGTTATTACTTTCGGGTAGAGCTTTCAATACAGCATATATATGATTTAAGACTGGTTGGATCAGATCAGTTGTCATTGCCTGTCTGGCAACTTCTGGATTAACAAGTTTAGTCACAACACGTGTAGCACCTTCGGCAACAGTTGTCATAGCTTCTTCGTCTGATGTCAACAAGACAGCTTCCATTGACGTTCGTACCGACTTTAATATCATCGGTAGAACGCTATTTTCACCTTCACGGCGACTGGAGTAATCGTCCTCCAAATTAGGCATATTTTTAGCTAGACAAGATACATAAATCGCCCGCGTTGCTTTTCCTGATTCCACCGGCATTTTACCAAAGGCTGATTGTAGATAGACCAAAAGTTGCAATATGGCTTGGGGTGGACACACAGTCCACGCCGGGGAGTAATTTCCACAAAACCCCAGAACCGAGCCCAAAAGATATTTATGTTGAGCGTTTGTAACACAGCTATCAACCGTTATGAGCTGTTCCAACAACTGTAGTAATTCTTGTTGTGTCGCATGTCGATCGCGTGCAATCAACGTTCCATCGGCTGCATGCGATCTACATCGGGCGCAAACATCCTTAGATATTTGTGCAAGCACAAAAAGTGCCGCCTCCGACGCTCTCCAATCTGTGGCAGCTCGAACATGTTGTGTTAATATTTGAACCATTTCATACCTAAGCAAGAAGTAGCAGCTCACCAAGACATCTGTCGCCATTCGACGGAACTCTAAAAAATCTGATTGTTCGACTATTTCCGATTCGTTTTCCCAACTTGTAAATTGTGGCGGATACGCCAGTCTTCTCAACAAAATTTCGACCAAATTTTTGTACAGTGGCTGTTTCCAATGTTCGTGCCGTTCTCCTGTGGGAATTTCTTGAATCGTTAACCAGCATTCTAGAGGAATTAATGCAACTGACGTGGAAGGATGTAATTGAATCTCCAACAAGACCTGCAATCCCATGCCAGCAGGATTTTTTACAATATCATCGATATGCTCTACCACAAAAGTCGACAACAAACTCGATAGAGCGTGAGTGGCATCATGCCATTCGTTCATTGTGGCTATTTGGAGGGGTTGAACAATGAAGCCCTGAGGAATGGCCTGCCATATCTGAGCTGCGGCAGATTGCCGCGTAGTTGTGCCTGAATCTGAAACGACCATAATAGCAGCCATTAAGGCACGTGCAGCGGATTGAAGTGTCAATTCATTGTACTCATCGTTGCCACTATTAGATGATGACGACAATAATTGTATTACAGCGGGCAAGATAGCGTGAGGACCTCCATAAGTTGGTGTGTTGATTTGTGTCAGGGAAGCATGAGAAATTTCGATCCAAATTTGTAACGCCTGATAAGCTGCCATAACGACAGATGGTCGGTTTTCGTTCGTAATCAAACTCTTTCTGATCATATCTAACGCAGCCTCTATATGAATTTGCAACCCTTCCCTAACTTGAGACGCTGTTAAATCTTGACGAGCTTCCATCTCGGCAGGAAGACATGACATTATACGCAAGACTGTCTCTTGGGGCAAACCAAGAAGATTCTGACTGGCATTTGCAATAAATTCTGCCAAGGCACCCTCGCTTCGGACAATCACAATTGCATTGCAAATGCAACAAGGACCTACCAGTGTTCGATCCAACGATGGTTGTTGTCGTAGGTACTCCCATAACTCCGTTCGGATTGCTGCAATACCTCTAAGATTGGGATTTGCTGTGTGACCATCACTCCGTTGTAATAGAACCTGTCGCAATTTAGATTGTAGCATTGTCAAACACAACATTTGCATGGGTATTCGGTATTCATGAATGTTAACAGTGGCACCACTCAGTATTGATTGCTCTTGCTGACGAAAAGAAGTTAACCATTGTACATAAACATCCAATGACTCTGTTTTTCTCGTAAATTCTTCCAGAAATTTGGAAGCATGACGTCTCGTGGCTGGGTCTGTCGTCGGTTGAATCACTGCGATCGCTGCTCGCTGTACTTCTTCTTCTATTGTTGCTGCCATTATTGTTGCTTCTTGAGCTAGTTTACCAGTACGGCGCCTTATATGTATTTTATTTTTATACTTTATATAACGCTTAACATTACCTACCGTTGCGTGTGCGAAGTAATTTTAAATTTTAAATTGTGGATGAAAATTTAGATCGATCGACGATGGTGTTGTGCAAATTATCAGGACTGATCCAATCACGAGCGGTTGTGTGATGTGTGATGTCTGTACGTCTCTCGCGTAAAGTTTTTTAAATTATTGATTACAGTAAATAATAGCTATTCATTTATATGTAGATTACTGATGGTAATGACAATGGCGACAATGACAACAGTGATGATGTAGCTGAGAGTGGAATGAAGAGAAATGTTTGAGAGAGACTGAGAAAGAAATAAAGCAAACCTGCTGAAAAGGCATTTAGCATTTACAGGCAGGTAGGCCTGCCCTGCCGTCCTCCCCGCACTTGCTTTCTATTGTGGAGCGGAGAGGATACAGGAATGTATGTAGCACTAACTGGGGAAAAGTGCAGATTCAACGCTTGATAAAGTGAACCTTAAAGTGCAAGATTAGTAGTAGTAGATGTTGCTGGTGTCATTGAGAAAACTAAATTGTGATTCAAGAATAGTACAATAATGATGTAGTCATTGTTGCTTTGTGCTAGCTACTTCCTCCGTGCAACAGAAAACGCGGAGGGGTCTATTGTGAGAAATTTTCACACCATAAAAGCGTGGAGAGTGAGTCAAAAACTTTCAAGATCTCTTTTTTTAAAATTTCCTGTCCATTGGGTAGATTTTAAGGGTTCTCCACCCTTTTATGTTGTAAAACTTCCTCACCATAGACCCCCTCCGCGTTTTCCGTTGCACGGAGGAAAGTACTTCCTCCAGCGAGCGCTTATTGACCGCGCGCTATCGGTTGAAAATTTCCTGCATTTTGCGGATCGGGCTATCAATTGAAAATTAAGACGCGCTAAAGCACGGAGAGTGATTCAAAACTTTTAAAATCTCCTTTTATTTTTTTAATTTCCTGTTGTTAGGAAATTTACACCGATAGCGCGCGGTCAATAAGCGCTCGCTGGAGGAAGTACGCTACACTAATGTACGTTCAAATTTTAAATCTACCTTGCGCGATTTTACGACTCACCTTGCTCTTTTTTCCCTTTTCTTCGGGTTTTGTGTAATTAGCACTAACGTTACTGTACTTTGTATTTAAACTAACCCATGATGTCATTGTATTACTTCGAAGTAGTTGTAGACTTGTTGATTGTTGTGCGCAGATTTGTGGCGAACCAATTGTAACGTTTAGTACTTCAAATGTCAAATGCTGTAGAAGTAAGCGTTAACTTACTAACAAACAATTCCCACAGATTATAGGCTTTAAAAGGAAAGAAAGTAATACGAGATTGATCTGATAATATGACGGGAAGTACACCTACTCATCATACGAGCTCCTCACTGTTCGCCTTCAGTGATGTACTGGAGCCGGATCAATCTCAAAGCTCACTGGAACAAAACTCCTCAATCGAAGAATCCAATATTTTCGTATCTGGTGAGATGTCAGGCCACACACGTTTCAGTTCTAGTGCTTTGAGTGGTGGTGGAGGAGGCGTTCGTGGTGGTGGGGGCGGTGGGAACACTTTGTCACTTTTGGGACCTCTGGAAGAAGAATCACCTGTTGTCACATTAGCGACAGCGACGGTTACGCAATCGATGGAGAACACGAACAAAGCTGGTAATGCTAGCATATTGAAACCACCATCATACCTACAACAACAAGAGCAAGTCCAAGAACCAGAGCAAGAGCAACAACCAAGACTGACGGTAGCCACAGTTCCTGGGATGATGAACGAAGTATCTGATCCTGTGTCTATTGGGAACTCTCACGTTGCTCCATCGAATGTTTCGCAAGGCCCTCCACCTTTTCATATACAGAGTCCAACTCAACATACGAGCAATCAAACTCCCAGGGTAGCAATGAATAATAAAGAAAAATGCAAGCATGATAACAATATAAGAGTCAGCAATGACAACTTCGTTAACGATTATAACGCCGAACGAGTTGCGGCTTGGTCTATTCACATTGCCTTGATTTTCTTTTGTGTCTTAGTCATCGCTAGCGTTATATTGACGTTTACGGTTGTACGTGATTATGGTTTTCTTACGCTGATATTGGCAGGTTTTATCATTGTTTTCTGTGGCTTTTTGGCTTGTTTTGTCGATAATACTATTTTATCAACAAATCCAAAGTTACGGCCCGTTCGTCAAAAGATTTTGTCGGTAGTACGTGCAACTCGCAAAATGCTTGAGGATGAATATCGTCTTTTTGTTCATGATTGGAATGAGAACCTTCTGTTGACTGAAGGGAATAGTCAAAATAACAATGAGGCACAAACAACAACAACAACAACAAGCAATCCTATGGATGACAATAATAGTGGGTTTCTTCCACTATCGGCTAAGGAGCGACGGAAAAAACAAAGTAGGGTTTTTAAAATGATAAAACCTTTTTTGGGACTGAAAAAGAAGATGTTTCGAGGACGACGACGGCAGGGACAACGGCAAGGTCAAGGGCAAAATTCCGTTAGTAATAATGATGCATCATCATCCAATCAAAAACCATCATATGAACCACCCACCACAACCAATAGTAGCTGATGAGAGTGCACCAAAATCGGCACTGCAACATGCGTGATTAGATTAAATTCAGATATCTACTCTACCCCCTTATGATCCTACCGTACTGTATCAACCAATTGGTGCAGGTGATATAATTTTGATAGTGATGGTTAATTTAAAAAAAATTAGCTGCAACAAAATATAACCAACAAAATAGCTCATACAAATTCCAAAATACTGATGATACCCCCAAAGATGAAAATATTATGTACCTAGATTTTATTTAATGCTGCTGCTTCAGTGCTGCTGTTGTCAATAAACATGCTGGCACAACAAACAGCGAACCACTGAAATTCTAGTTTTGTAGTAGAGGTAATATATGTTCAACTTGCTACTGTATGCCTTGCCTGTTAGCTAACAAGTCCTACTTGTTAAACTTTTTTGTAGTTTTTTTCTACCTGGCCCTGGAGACAGATTTTCACTTGTATTTGAAGGTGTTAGTATTCAGTGTAACAATTGGAATGAAAAATAACTTTCCATCGATCGATACATACAATGGGAATGTAACTAATACTCCACTGATATTGGTCTATTTGATACGAAGTTACCAGACAAAATGAAGGAATTCATATGGTTAATAAGAAGAAAGAGGTGTTTTCTAATTTGGTCCGGGGGGGGGGGGGGGGGGGTCCTAGGTCCTAGTACATAATCTCTCTTAGTAAAAACATGAATATTTTTTACTTATTTTTCTGAAAAAACACGTCCAATATACCCCGTGACAATGGGTCCTCTCTTAATGTAACGATAACAGTAATAATTATTGCATTAACTAGTATAAGGATAATAGCGGCAACTGTACTATTTTTCTAGCTCATACTCTACTATTTGACTTTTAATCCTCCTCTCTTTGTTGAGTTTACCAGAGCCCCCTGCGCACTGGCATCCTCCTTCTCTAGCCTCCTCGTGCCGTTACAACCGGCATCACCACCTGACACAAGACTAATGGTCAAACATACCTCACAGATCAATTACAAGCAATACAAACTAAATACAGTAGCTCATAATAATTGATAACACCAAGTTAATAGTAGACTTCACTACCTTTAGCCTAGCTTAACACTCTTATGCACCTCTTCCTGGCAATTCGAAATTTGCCTGCCAGACCTCATATAATTTTCCCCAAATGACCAAATCCAACCAATACTTTTTGTCTCTATTAACAGTACAAATATTTATATTTTTTCTGGTAAGTATGTATTAAATAGATCCATGGAGATTCGATTTATTCCCATTGTATGTATCGATGGAAAATAATTTTCTATTTCAATTCTTACTGCACATAAAATAATTTTCCTAACAAGTGTAAGTTACCGTAGCTTTTGTAGTGAAAAACCCACCAAGGGCATATATATTTGGTTTATAAATAAATACCTAGTTTATAGCTTACATATATTTTTATCGCCTGGTCCTACCACCTTAAATAAATGTACACAGAACCGAACAAAGTTTACGCATGACATCGCTTTTTTCGCACGACTAAAATTGTATAAGTTTACTCTTTCATTCTTGGATTAATACTGCCCATTGAAGTATCTCTAATATCGCAAGATTGACACATCACAACCATCGCTTGACGAGATAAGGTATCAAAAAAAGTTTACAGTACTTACAAGCAATTGTACTTGTTAGAGTCTGAGTCAACCTGAATAATACTAGTTCACAGCACTTCTTTATTGTACGACAAATTGCACATTGTATTCACCATTCCGGGTATGTTGAGCGAGATATTGAGAATATCGGATACATAGAAGTCAAACGATAGAGAGAGGGAGAGGAAAGAAAAATGGCTTTCATTCGTTCTCTTTTAATTGCAGTGAACGCTGTACTGGCGTTGGCGGTTGTGACGTACGGACAAAAAGACCTAACTACAATAGGACTAGGAGGTCAACTATCTGGATCAACCTTAGCGTATATCGTCAATAATGGCGATGAACGAGCCGGTGGATTAGATACAGTGACAATGATCTACACAGTTCCTAAAGACTCATGGGTGGCTATTGGGTTTAGTGAAAACGGACAAATGGTAGGAAGTTCCGCCGTTGTAGCTCTTCCCAGCAGTGGCGAAGTAAAGAAATATGACATGACATCTATTATCTTGGCAGGTGTTGTACCAATGCCAGAGGACCAACAGACATTGATTGAACCATCTGTCGTTCAAGAAGGGGGGGCAACAACTTTGCAATTTACAAAAATATTAGATGAAGCTAACGAAATACCGATTGTGATTGGACCGAATACATTTATTGGTGCCAACGGTTTTGGTAACAATTTTTTCATGCACGAAGCTAGAGGGTCTTTTTCTGTTGATCTTCTTGAAGGTGTAGCGGAAACAGTTGAAACTAGAAAGAAAGCTTTGTGGAAAGCACATGGATGGTGTGCTGCACTTGCTTGGGGAATCTTATCGCCGATTGCAATTGGTGCTGCTATATTACGAAATGGTTTCCAGATGGGTTATGGTTAAAGATCCATCAGTATTTAAATCTTCTTGTTGTATTATTGACGATTGCAGCCTTTGCATTTGGAGTTGCTGCGATCATCGAGGAAACTCCTGCCGGTGGCAATCCACGTCATTTCAACGCCGAACCTTATCCACACCGTACCATAGGCTTGATCGTTTTCGTTTTGGTTCTGTTTCAATTGGGTAGTGGTCAATTCCGTCCAAATACTCCAGGTAAAGGCGAAGATAAGACTCGTATTCGTAGCTCTTGGGAAATTTTACATAGAGTATTGGGAATATCTCTTTTGGCTGCTTCTTGGTATCAAGTCGAATCTGGACTACAAATTTATCAGACTTTTTTGTTGATAGTGCAACCAATTTGAGTTCCATATTCTGGGGAATCGTTGGTGCCATTTCTGGACTAATTGCTTTAGGTTTCGTCGTAATTCAAATAAAAGGTGACAAAGACGATGATTCCGATTCAAATCAAAATGAGGAAAAGAATAGTAACGAAGACTCCATTTAACTCGGTTTATGTTCTAATATTTTTCTAATAATTTTATTAATAAAATAGCAAGCATGTATTAAGATGAGTGAATTATTATCTTTTACTGGTAGTTTGTTCTCCAGTAGGAATTGTAGATTTAAGAAAACAAATCAACTTTTAGATATTAGAAGGGGGATCCTTTCGAGGGGCAATTTTAAGTTTTCCTTGTCCCTGAAGATTGTCAAGACCGAGCATTTTTAGCATATTGTTCTTACGGTCTTCTTCTTTTGATTGAAGTTCTTCTATACGATTTTTGCGATGCGCTTCTCGTCGTTCCTTGTTACGACGCTCCCTGGTAAAAGAATTCTGTTCTTTCCCATCACCGTATAAGACCCCATCAGAGATCTCCAAACCTCCGCCTCCTTCTTCTTTTTCTCTGTGCGCACCATGGATCCGTGCCGCATTATCACGTTTCTTTTCCAATTGCCTTTCCCTAATGTCCTTGGATCCTCCTGTCAATTCTTCATGTGTAAGTCGAACTGTTTCCTTAAGTCGTCGATTGGCACGCCGATCTTCTAGTCGTTCCTCGGCAGTTGGTCGACGCTGTACGGACGGGACAGCCTTTTTCTGATTTTTGGCATTAATACCGCTACCAATATCGATACTATTATTTGTGTTGCTGTTGCTGTTGATGTTTGTATTGGTGTTTGTGCTACTGTATTCTGTCTGTTTTCTCACCCCCTTTTGGAGGTCGTCTAATCCCTTCCGTTCGCCATGTGTAGTTTTGAAAGCCCAAGAATGCTTTGTCGTTTTGCTTTCTTCGATAACTTCATGGGGAAATTTTCGTTTGTAATAGGGTTCCTCAAGTTTTCCAGCATTGTACTGCTCACAAAATCTAGCGAAAGCTGCGTGGGAATCTTTGTTATCAATATCATTGAAGCATTTCCCCTCCTCACGGTAAAGGTAGACCCAAAATTCTTGATGGTAATTGAAAAAATCTTGATCGGCGTTAATCATTGAATCTGGTTTGTTTCCTATTGGTTCTCCCATCGGGAATAACTTGGATTTGTCAGGTTTCGGTGAAGTCTTTATTTGTTTATCCTTCCGTTTTGATTTTGACTTCTTCGACTTCTTTTTTCTATCTCTAGACCGATCGTCGTCCGAATGATCATCATAATCATCCTGACGGCTCTTTTTCCGTTTTTTATCCGAATCGTCTCGACGACGATGTCGGCGATTACTTGTACTACTGTGGCGATCTCTACTACTTCTACTACTGTGTTCTTTGTAGTGCTTACTACCACGGCTACTGGCAACTAAATTGTCTTCAATATCGCTATGACTGTCCCTACTATGATCGCGTTTGTTTCGTGTAAGATCATTGATATCATTGCGTTTTTTCTTTTTCATTTTCTTGCTGCTATTATTGCGTCTTCCTCCTCCATCAGAACTTCCGCTGTCGTTCTCGTTCTCGTCGTCGTGCCGATTTCGTTTTTCCCGACGACGGCGATCTGAATGATGTCTAGAACTCGAAGAAGACTTAGACGGCATGTTCTGAAAACCCTCCAACTGTTTTTGTCGAATGAAGGCTAGCTAGCTGCTACTTTTTGTAGATGATCAGAAGGAAGGAATCAACTTGTTATTATGGGGTACTGTATGCTTGAATGTGTCAATGTTCAATGTGTTGTTAGTAGCGAATATTTCAATTTAACTAATGTGTTATTCACGCGGGACTGTTTGATTGAAAGATCTTCGATCGTCGAAGATCATTGATGATAATAGAGATCTTTCATTGACATCATCGCATTCAAAATAAGATAAAAACACAAAAGAAAAAAGAAAGGTACAAGATATAAGCTGATAAATCAATACCAGGAAAATCATTGCAGAAGTACGATGGCCGAGACGGGTAAAAAGACAGTGCTTCGATTGCTGTTGCAATCATTTATATTGCTTGTATTGTTAGGAATAAGAGGAATTATATCAGAGCAAGAAATATCGAAAGTAGGAGCAAATCGATCGGCGATATTGATGATAGTGGTGACGGTGGTGATGGCGGTGATATTAGCTCTGATATTGATTCTAGCCCCAAATCCACTGATAAGGGGACTGTAAATGCTATATATAGTTTGATCGATCGTGTACTTAAAAATCACCCCACAGCCAAGGATTCGATTCGTCTTCGTATTGTTGCTGATGACGACGGCATTAATAATGAAGACGAGGACGAAGAATCATTCTTACTACAGAATCCGCAGCGCGGACGACGAGAATGGTACCGGTTAGAGCAGCAACATAATGTGATCAATAATAGAAGTAACAGCACGGAAACTATAATTATCATAACTGGTACATCTCATTCTGAGCTTACAGCTGGACTGGGTTATTACTTTAAGGAGGTAAGGGGTATCAAGTCAAGTAATAGGACTTTGGTACTATGTATATTTTATATACATTGATGTGTAATTCAATTCATTCGAAACGACGCTGATATAGGACCATGTTCCGAATATCGAGAAGATTTTTCTATTCATACAGACAATTAAGTTACTCATTCATTTATTTGTTGGCTCTGGTCTCTCGTGTGGTTTTATTTACACAATAAAAATGATTACAAACAAAATATATACATATTACATGACGATTCCCTAGTACTGCAATTTCACCATAGAGTGGTCCACGGGTGGCCGAGCTGGTGGCTCTCATACTGTGCTTCCCGATGTTTGGCCGGTATCCCTTGGTCATGACAAAAAAGCTATAACTCGTCACAGGACGACTAAATGGAGGTAGGTATTATAATGCTATAGTCGAAATTGATGCGATCCCGATTTGATTGACGACTTGGATCGAAAGTCTCATATTTTATATTGTTTTTTAATCATTATCATTATCCTTATACACCTGGACTCTGTGTTCATTATGTGTTGAATAGCTACTTGATGAATGTCTGTACGCACAGCTACTCACTTGTTTGGTATGATTGGTCTGCATGGCAAAACCTAATAGACAGCTTTGCACTTCGTGGCATAAATATGATTTTAGCCCTGACAGGACAAGAAGAAATTCAACACAGAGTATTTTCGGAACTGGGTCTAGATGATCACGATATTCGTTCTTGGTTCAACGGGCCTGCTTTCTTAACGTGGAGCAGGGGACAAAATGAGTACGGGAACAGTATTGCTGGTCCATTGCCCCGATCATTCATGAAGTCACAATGGTCATTACAACGAGAATACATACTGCCAAGATTGCGGAGTCTTGGGATGGTTGGTGTTTTGCCTGCATTTCAGGGCAATGTTCCAATTCAACTCAAGGCATTGTACAATGATTCAAACATCACCGCACATGGCGATACAGGATGGCTTGATTCTGTTGATCCTTTGTTCTTGCGTATAGCAAATTTGTGGATGTCGCAGTTGATCGAGGACTTTGGTACCGATCATTACTATCAATTAGGTGTGTTATTGTTGTCATTATTGACCTATTTATTATCATTTCTTTTATTGTTAATTGCATGATCTCATATAATTTTAATTCTATTTTTAGATGGATATTTTAACGGAGGTGTTCCACCTTGGAGAAGTAACAGTCAGTATGGGAGTCAGAACAGCACTGCTACTCAAAGACGGGCGTCGATTGAGGATAGTAAGACTAATAGTGGCACTAAATCGCTGTCCACAATACCTCACGATGAAAGTTGGTACCGTAGAGGCCAAGCAGCTTACGCTGGATTAAACAATACCGACCCAAACGCTCATTGGATGTATCAGGGTTTTGCTTTTGTCGGTTGGGACACAATGAACAGGCTTCTTACCTGAAAGGATTTGTAGACAGTGCACCACTGGGAAAGTTTATTGTGGTTGACATGGGTTATTCTCCTGAGGGAGAGTGGCAAAAATGGCAGAATGCTTCCTTTTTTGGAGCGGTGAGTTTATTAGAAAACGATGGAGTATTGTTGCGTTGTGTTGAGTGGTAGATAAGTTGCAATGTGACACGCAGAATTGATCGAGATTCCGTATTACGTGTAGTGCCTATTACATTACTATGCTTATTATCAATCTTTGACACCATAGTAAATATACATTGTTTTTCCGTATCCTTCTCCTATATTTGCGGCATAAAAATAGGAGAATGTATTGAACCAATCTCAATCTCATTATATCCTTTTTTTTCCTTTGTGTGCTTGTGTTTGCGTGTGAATACAAAGCCCTTTATTTGGTCAAAATTGCATAATTTTGGAGATACCAATGGTATGCGGGGCGATCTAAATCATTTAAACGAGGCGTTTCCGTATCAGGCGTTGGAAGCACAGTCGTCAATAATTGGAATCGGAGCAACACCAGAAGGTGCGACATCAACAATTGAAAATTTATTTTATCACTGTTTGTTTAACGGCCATAACAAATCTCAAATATGATTACCTCTTCCTTTTTTCAAACATTATCTCTCAGGAATTGACCAAAATCCAATTTACTACGAATTTCTCTTTGAACAAAACTTTCGCTCTGCCCCTGTAAAGAATCTTAATACTCACTTGATTAAATTGAATCATAAGCGATACGGATTGAAAGAACCCAACAAGTCTATCTACCGAGCGTGGGAGCTCTTATTGAATAGTTCGTATGCTCAAGACTTCAATGTCCAAGATTTGACTGCTGTTGCCCATCTTAATCCTCGTCCTTCGAGTACTTTGTTTGAAAGCGATCGAATCACACCCAAACCAGTACTGTGTGATTTATTTCATGCTTGGACTAGCTTTATCCAGGCTGCGGATAACATGCATCTATCGACACAGCCATTTTTGTACGACCTAGTCAATGTCGGTAGAGAAGTTTTGGCTCAGTTAACGACGCCCATGGCTCTGAACTTTTCTGATGCACGATCGGTGAATTCGATGGATCGCGAGGAGCTGATACGCACAGGAGGGTTATACATCACGTTACTTGAAGATTTAGATCGCCTGTTGGGAACCAATGTTGGGTTTTTGCTTGACCCATGGTTGGAATCAGCTCGTCGTCTTGCACAAAAGGATGCATCAGGAGGGACACAACACGATTGTTTTTCGTCAATCCTGAGCAACCGAAATCTACACCACGTTGATGATGGTGTTGTCAGCGTTTCTACGAATGGAACGCCAAATGCCAAATAACGACTTGGAACCCAACCAAATTTGGTGCAAATCAAGTTCCAGATGGGCCAGTGGACTACGCCGCAAAGCATTGGAGTGGACTAGTCAAGGGATATTATGCAAAACGAGCAAAGATTCTTCTTCACCAAGCGTTGCAGGATCAACAAAATGGCCAGCCATTGAATTCCACGTCGGTGCAACGAGAATTTGCTGCTCATGCGTATGAGTGGACAACTTCAGTGAGCAACGAAGTGGTTCACCATCTTGCCCCCTTTCATCTGTTCCCCGACCAACGAAGTGTTCTGATCAAGACACTAGCAACGTCCAAAGAAATGCTTTCAAAATATTCGCATTGGTTTGACACCTGCTGATTGGTTGATGAAAGCAATATATAATGATTATCTAAAGGGGGAACAGTAAGTAATTACATCATGAGAGTTAGATTTTCTCTTCTAAATTTGGCCTAGATGACATATACTATTTGAGATTTACTCTAGGCGAATATGTAGCTATATAGTTTTGCCAAAACCATTCGGAATATGTTGATAATTCCGCAGTTTTACTTCACTACTTTTTTTAATCTCCATAAAGAATGGGAGGGTTTCTCTACTTTTTTTAGCTTGCATTACTTTTCCCCCTCACTGGTATTTTGCTTCGTCGATGAGCATGCATTATACTCAAATTTGACGTTTAGAGGCCTTCCGGAACTCGCCAGAAGTTGCACAACATCTGAAAGAGATTTATTCCTGACACAGCGTCTCCAACTGAAATCAAAACATCCCCGGGATGAATTTGATCCTTGTAGTCCTGGTTCGAGACCTCCCTTACAACAACTTTGCTGCCGTTTTTTACCAGCATCAAACCCAATTGGGGTTTGTGGAACACGATATCTTTGACACGATCTGTTTCTTTTAGCGACTTCTCTCCGACAGATTGATCTTCACCCATTACAGACTTCCTAAGAAAATCAATTATCTCGTTTCTAGGTGCATTTTTGACAAATTTATCTTTAGCGGCCTTCAACTCCTCAAACTTGGTCTGGCATAAACCATATTCAACCAGAATTGATTTAATCTCCGGAAGATCGCAGTACTTTCTATTTGTTTTCAAACACTGTATAACAAGAGGAGCACTAAAAGGAAAGGAAAGGAAAGGTGAGACCACAATACTGATACGACAACTGCAAAGTAATATGTTAGAAATCACTTACGAGTCAAAGAAATCAATTCTTGGTTTAAAACCTTCTCCCCTTTTAACACCAGGGGGTAGGAGATACCAGTCACTTTCACGATGCCCTCTATCGACTTTCCACCCTAATACTTTGAGTCTAGAGATTATGATATCCCAGAAAATAAGTTTTCTGACTGGCGTACTTGTTGATCCAGTCTTGCGAGTCTTAGGTACGGTGACAGTTCTATCTGCAGAACCATTCAGCTTGTTCCCTTGTGAATATATCGATTTGAAATCTCTACCATAAAAAAGATGAGATTTTAGGTCCAGCTTGATGTCACGTTTCAAAAACTCGGAAGCTAATTCAGAGGAGACACCAATCTTTTTGC
Source organism: Fragilariopsis cylindrus CCMP1102 (assembly GCA_900095095.1). Classification (NCBI taxonomy): domain Eukaryota; phylum Bacillariophyta; class Bacillariophyceae; order Bacillariales; family Bacillariaceae; genus Fragilariopsis; species Fragilariopsis cylindrus. Next base: position 44,877 of record FMBT01000233.1, on the reverse strand, counting down.
AAAGAGCATCAAAAGAATATGCCGTTTTATCTTCTTTCACTAAATATTTCTTCGCAATTATGTCTACAACAAAAATAATCTGCCGTATCAAGTACCATGGTTTGTGGATAATTTCCAAAACGTTTCTCTGTCCCATAACTGATGAATCATTTCTCCATATGATTGGTGCTGGTGATTTATTCTCGGGATTGCTACAATCAACTGCCATCGTCAACACGCATTTGGTTCCACGGGATTGTTCCGACAGTCCGCCGTGATTTTTGAGAAGATATCTCTTCCAAACATCTGTATCAAATTTCAATGCGTCAAGATTTTCTGGATTCTGAATCGCCTTAGCAGCCTCAGTCGCTTTTTGTACCAAAGTTTCAGAAAGTCTTGTCGAGGGCTGTACCTTTCCATAATCCCAAAGATTTCGAGCAACCGAATAACACAGGTCACTATTAAGGTAGCAGCTACACCGCACCAAATAGCTTCGTGACAGGGACAGAATAAGGAACCGCTTACACCATAGGAAATATCTTCGGTTACTTCTTCTCCGAACTTGGATCTTACATTGACACCCTTATTGTCGACAAGATTAGGGAATTTATCCAGAAGATCTAGTAAAATAGGCCACGATGTCCAATCCAAACGCTTTGCATTCTCAGTGCATTGTTTAAGTACGAGGATAAGACAGGAAATATCGGTTCTCCTAGACTTCTCAATCTTTTTCTCGATGCTCTCAATTTTCTTCTCGAAGAATGGTTTCAACCAATTAAGACGTCGCAATGCTATCATTTGTGCGCATATGGTACATTTACTCCTTCAGATGATGACTGTAATTTACTAATGAAGGTATCCATGATCTTAGCAAGCTTCTCACGAATCCCCTCTAAAAACTCCGATAACTGATAGAGATCCATCGCATCGTTCACCTCGTATATAACTTCCACCATATCGTAACGCTCTACAAAATTTCTTTCGAGAAAGGTTGGGAAGTGGTCATCCCCTAGGATATCGCCATTCTTATTTCTTTCTCCATATCCTTTCCTTTCTCGAATTCTAAAATATGCAGCAAAAATATCAGCAAGAAAGAAAGTTAAAGAACGCATTCACGATGCAATCGCAGTATATTGGAGGCCACAAAATCGAACATCAAAGACATGGATTTACTCACTCATCATAGGTGTGCAGATATGAAATAAGAAGTTCAATGGTTTCTCCTTTTTCATGGGTTTTTCTGTTTTGAAGTAATAATTAACCTCCCGATCTAATACTTGCCCTGAAAATACAGTTTGTTTCAATCCAGGGTCTCCACCAGTCTCGTTGACGTACATGGAGATATTTTGTCTCGCAATATCATGTGGTACTCCCGTTGTATCATCAGTAATATCAGCCACTTGTTCTTCCCCTCTCAAATCCTCGCGCAAATCTATGTGAACAAAATGAAAAAAGAATAAGTTAATAAACGAATATTTAATTTTCTGAAAGGAGAAAATGTACTATCCACTTGAAAGAAGAAGCAGCTTACCAAATCCCCACTCAGATACTTCGTTAGAAAAAATGAAGTTCTTGATTTCGTAATGGACGAGACCCTTGCGATCGGAGCGTTGAAACGGTCCATATCGTCCTAAGTCTATTGTAGAGCAGCCACTTTGATGTGTTGAAAAGAGCCTTTGCGGATTTTCGACGTAGTCTGTCAATAGACGAGTTCCTTCGGATTCAGGGTTCCAGGAGTTCTCAGATAAGACATGCATCGGAGGGAGGCTGGTGGGAAGCGGATAGCGCCAATTCTGTCTCTGGAGATGCTCTCCAACAACTTTTATATTCATGTGATATCCGTCAGGGTCCTTTGCCACCAACGGTTGCATTATTTTCACTTCAGACACGGTTTCAAGATTTTGAGTTAGACTTTGCCGTGATTCCCTTGCCCCTAAATACGTAAGGAACGCGCCATTGCCGGCACCCTCAATCAATGACTTTCTCGCTCTATGCGAAATTCATAGATGACATCTGGTACATGATACATGAGGAGAAAATAGAGTGGACGGTCAAAGAAAGTGTCAGAAGGGATTATTTCTAAATCAATCTAGTAAATAAAACGGGAAACGCGTTTAGTTATCACGAACCATTTGATAGGATATCATAAACAGCAAATTGGTACACCGGCAGGCCCGTTTCAACGTTCAGGAATCTCTTGCTCAACGCACTAACTAGTGCCATACAGTTCGGAAACTCGTCCTCGTTATTACCGTCAAAAACGTGATTGTTTTTGTCTTCTCCTTTGTTATTACTACCATCGATAATGGTCTTCTTCTCTGTAGGATTAGTACCCTGGCGTTCTCGAATATTTTTCTTCCATACAGAAATATACCAGGTAGGATCTTTCACTGCAGGCAAATTAAGTTGTTGTCTCCATGAATTGACGTACTTGCTCAAACCTTTTTGTTGTAGGAAACTTTCGGGATTCGTTATGCCCAAAAATTGCACAAAATGTTCGCCTTTCATGGGCAGGTTCTTCAATGAGGGATGAATTTTGTTCTTGTTCGTGGGATGGGCTGCGACCACGAGTTGCTCTGATGTAGGAACGTTGTCTTGAATTGACGGAATTTCAATACGCATAGACTTCATATTGTCCCGAACTTGACTTTTTAATCTAGACAAGAACCCAGCTGAATCACTGAATGGAGGAAGGTTTCGTATTTTCCTCCATGAATTAACATGCTGGGCTAAATCATTACGAGAAAGAAAATCCTTAGGATCGTCGATTTTAGCCCACGAGATGAAGTCCTCGCCATTACAGTATAAATTGTCAAAAATGCCACTGGGAGACGAAATTGTACTGGTTGTAGGAGTCGTCGTTTGGTTCAATATTTCTTCAAACGCATCAGTATTGGTTCGATTCAGAATTGCTTCATTTGATTCATCTTCATCGCGCATTGTTTCATCGCCAACACCGTTATCATCAATGATATTGTTATCAATGTTCACTCCTGATCTTTCTTTGGTTAATTTTCTAGGTACCACTGCAAGATTTTCGGTAGGTGTAGCTTCACGAGCCTTTGCATCCGCATTCTCTGATTGATCAATTTTCCTCGTCCCTGCAGAAGCGGTATCTTGGTTCTTAGAAACAGACATGGCAGTGCTGATAGATAGTGTGCGATCGGAAGTGTTTTCTGCAGTTTTCTTGGCCTTGCGATCTTCATCTTTTTCCCTATCACTAGAGGTAACTGTATTGGTGTCATTGCCATGAAATGCGATCATGTCAGCAATACTGGACGACGCCGTATCACTGTTTTTATTGACCCCGTCGGAGTTTTTTGATCGAGCTGCTTCAAGTCGGCGTTGACGTCTACTTAGTCTCCCCCCCGGCGATTGAGAATCAAAACGGTGTCGAGGAGCATTCACAACTTCGATTGATGAATCACTGTCACTATCCAATGTATCAACAGCATTGTTGTAAGCTGTGATTTCAGATAGCGGTTTATTCTTCGTTTCGTTTGTATCGGTATTTGAATAACTTTTCGAAGAAAATCCTGCATTTAAGAGCATAAATTGCCTTAGATTACTAGAAGTGCTGCTACTATCATCTGTGTCCTCATATAGCACTCGATTGCCATCGTGCTTCCTTTTCAGACTATCATGGTCCATCTTAATACCATCAGAACCATTAGCGTTGTCTGCTTTAACATTGGTTAATGTTGTCGTTGTTGTTGCAGTCCTAGTGGCAGAAATATTGTTTGGCAACAGATGACCTTCTTTTTTTACAGTAATTTCTTCATCGTCGGAGGACATCGATAGATCTATCGTTTCCGTGGGTTGATTTTTTCGTTTTCTTGACTCTCCTCTCCCACTGGATTTGGGTTTTCGTTGTTTCCAATGTTCATGTCGCCGTGAACATTATTATTGACTTCAAACATGGCGAAATGAAATATATGCACCGTTCTACGTAGTCTCGAGAGACGCTTGATCGAGAGAGGAAAAAAGCAACCAGATTTCGCTACTGTCTTCTTGAATGAATACACCAGTGGCTAGTAAGACACTCTAAGAACTATTTGAAGTGCTTTTCAATATATGCTTATTTGAAAGTAGAAGTATTAAAGTATGGTACTTCGTTGATTGTAGCAACAAACAATGCTCGTCTCATAATTAATTACGGGAAAAAAGGCGCGCCGCTCTATTTTTGTACGTATTACAGGACCGAAAAAACTCGCGATTCACTCATTTTTTCGATTCATGAATCGCGCGTTTCTGAAGGCGCTTTAACACGCGAGTGACAAATTTTGATTAGGCTACTAGGTCAAAACAGTACTCACTCGTCGGCTCATGTCACATGGAGTTAACAGACTGCCCACATGGTTATTGGGAAGGTATGTATGACCTGCATTTATGGATATGAGACTATATTCTTGCTTATACTGACGTTTTTCACTTAGCAACAATATTTTTCTCAAAAATAATCTACGTTGATTGACAAAAATGTTACTAACAATGCGCATTAAGAACAAATAATTTCCATGCAATGTTTGAATGAAAATACCCAAATTGTCGATTACAAGATCAACGGTAGTGATGCCATACTCAGTCATATCAGTGATTCTATCCAATCAAAGTATCCGACAAGACCCTTTAGAAGGGGACTGTAATGTTTGATTACCTACTAACTACTTGTAGTAGTGTTTTACAATGAGCTCTACTAAGGGTATATTTTGTCACTCGCGCATTGCAAACCACTTTTTGACTTATATGGTCATTACGGTTGGCTAACCATTTCTAAGTTTAGTATGTTCACAGAGCAGAGGAGGTACTCTTACCATTACTACACTCTCATGCAAAATTTCTCCTATGTCCACTAACTTACTATGATGGCTAAAGTTTTTGCTATTACTATAACTATTATTATTATTATTATTATCTATTATGGTTGTCAAAAGTCAATGGTCTATTTTCCCTTTAGAATTTTCCACGACCAGTAGCAGGAACAAGTAAGTATACTTCCTTTGCTATGTTTCAAGTTGAGGGTTGATGGGAATTTGTCTTTTCAGTAGCAAATTTGCCAACTTCCATGCATTACCACCACCAAATAGCAACAAATACTCTTCTCCAAATTATCCCCGAATGAAAATACTGACATGATTTGAAATTTACTGATAATAATTTGATTATCCTATCCCTTTGAGTTCAGCTTTCAACTTGTTCTTCAATGAGCATTCTTCACAAACAACGGCAATTAATACCACTGATGTTGTCACCTACATCAATATCTCTCAACTGAATAGCTCCTCCACTACTGTCATCAGCTATCACAAGCATTGAATCAAAACTAATGGTTTTGGGTTTTCCAGAAACCACGACAGTAAAACTATCATCTTGTTTGGTCCCTTCCTCTATTACAAGTCTCTGTTCTGATTGGAATTGCTTGTATGTACATTTTACAAGTGTAGTATTCATGGTGAGTGGTAATAATTTACCAAATAAGCAACTACTCAGCTTGTTGATGTTGCCACCCGATAATTACATGAATTGAAAAAGGTATGTAATTCACATAGGCATGAAGTTAATTCAACAGCAGCGGACTCATCATCACAAAATCTAATTGTGGAACGCCTACACCGTTGAAGGAGAGGAGCAAAAGTGAGTAGAAAACAACAACGGTGGATAGACAGGAAGGTTAATAACATGAAAGCAGCATTTAGAAGACCGGAGATAGGATATCTGAAGCAAGTGCTATCAACATTAGATGTATTAACAAACAAGTATGTACACACCACACTGCAGCAATACACCTGGATGTGAAATACGCGTTTGAACTGGTGGAATTACAGGTAGGAACATCAACTCATTGACACATTTGATCGTGGAAGAGGCAACTGAGAGGTACCATCATAACAACAATTGATAATGAATCAATTAGGACTGAAAAAGATATAATACAGATGATCCAATGAGCACAGCATAATAAGCAAACATCAATTAAGATTGGATTTGGATCACTAGTTGGTTTTGCAATGAGCAGAGAAGGAGTACCAATATTACAATTGGACACAATGAATCTAATCTGTAAAGGATACGATGTAGGCAATGCTTTTGCAGGAGCACCGGCACCAACATCTCCATTCTTTTGAAACCAGACGCCCAGTTCCGACAATGGTGGGAGGAGCATCTAGGAAAGGATCCTATCCCAACAGCCACGTGATACCAGTTCGAAAAGTATCACAAGGTCATCCGGAATCACCTCGGCTGTGAGATAAGTATATCTACGAGATGATTACAGAGGAGCTTGGATTTACAGCAACAGTCCATGAGCCATGTTTATATTACAAAAGAGATGAAGATGAAATCTTACTCTAATTCTTCGACAAGTTGATAATTTTCTTGTTGAAAACAAGGACTTGAAGGAGTGTGACCGTATAGGAAAACAAATACAAGACCGAATGATGAATCCATAATTGAACAACACAACAGACCTCAAATATTTCATCAAATGTAGAACGGTTTTTATATAATTCAATATAGGTGTATTTTTTGTAACTTCCGAACAGTAATATTTTTTATCCTTTTACCTTGAAGTTATGTTACCTTTTATTATAATGTTACGAGATGATAAATTACATTCAAGATATGAAGGACCGTTATCACTAGCTATCCTAGTAGCACCGATGTCTAAACTATTAGTATATTTTATTATCATGCTATAAAAATAGTACAAAAGTAGATCAAACTTTGATGGGTCAATTCATATTCTATTCAATCTAGAAGTACTAGCAAAGTAGACGAGCTCAGAAGAAGTTACTTCTTGACATTGCCAAAAATTGCATCTCGACCCAAAGCACTTTGGAACATAATTGAATGGTCGTGATCAGACTTAGGGATTACATACAAGTTATGTACTGGCCTACCAAAATATTCGTGTAGTCCGTTGAAAAAGTTTCTGGCTCTTTCATTCCGATTCTTTCCCTGTAGGGTATTGCCACAACGATCATTTGTTTTGGGGATCGTGTCGTACTCTCCTGATAAATAAATCTATCGGAAGGAAAAAAAGAAGTATAGATGTATGAATTCAAATGAATGAGTGAATTAGAATCAAATTGGATGTTGATGTATATATGTACTTCGTATGTATATATATATATATATATATATATATATATGTATATATATATAATAGGATCTAGATACAAATATTCTTGATGTACTTACTACATCTCGAGAAGAATATCTTTCTGCGATAGCTTTGATCGATCCGATTTCTACTACTGCATTATCTCTGTACGAACAAGGTAGTTCTCCTCCACCCTCCAGCCCCCATAACCATTTGTTATATTCAGGACACGAAGTAGAATCCAAGATATCTTTAGTAGGACGCCGAAAGATCTTGTTGCTGGTTTGCGTTGGCGTGTGATTCTTTCTTTCTGAATGATATTTGACCATAGCATAGCTCTTAGTATCGTGGGTGTGAATGGGAGTATTAGCAGTTTCAATTTCAGTTTTAGTTTCTGTTTCAGTTCCAGTTTCAGTGTCAGTGTCAGTTTCGGTAACAGGCGCTAACCAACGTCGATCATCGGGATAACAGTACGAATTTGGATTTGCAACAACAGTACGAATGTTCATAGTATTCCAAGCTGGACTGTTCGATAACAGAGCCCAGCGTTGTAACATCTGCCCCCCAGCTGAATGTCCAACTAATGTAATATTTTGTAACTTCGGAAAGCGATCAGTAGCAGTAACGAGGTATTCTACCAAATTATCAAGAGCTGCGTAGCTGCTAATAGGAGCATTGGTAGCGTCAGCGCCATACCTATATGGATGCCATAGAAAAGAACCATATGCTTTCACCTGATCTGCCCATACCAAGAATCTATCGTCATCGTAATCTTCGTCTTTATCGTCAACCGATAAAAACTTAGGAGCAATAATCATTACGTTATCATTAGTATTCGTATAAATTTCTTTCTCTTCTTGGATGAGCGACAAACCAGTACAAAAATAATCATCTGCGTCACGAAGTGATCCATGAATAATGATTATAGCTTTTTCCGCACCTTCCAATTTAACAATTCCTCGTTTTCGCCACTGTCGTCACCGTCTTCGTTTAGCTGCGGAGTTATAGATCCAACATTGGAATAGTAAGCAAGATGATACAAATCGTCGTTATTGTTGTTACCGTTACCGTTACCGTTACCGTTATGAGTATCACTGTAGTACTTGTTGTACCGATGATAACCACCACTATCACTATCACTACCACCATCACTATCACTATCACCTTGACCAGGCGATACTTCAATTGGGAATCCATAAATCTCTTGAAACTCTGACGGAATTCGACAGAGGTTATAACGAGGAAGATTTTGTGCTGAAGGATCGAAGAGTAAAGTTTCTTTCGAAGCCTTACAGTATCGATAATTCTCTGCAGGGACGTCGTTAATATTTCTATTGTTGGTGGCGTTGATGGAGGTGGTGGACGTTTCTTCTTCGTCTAAATCGGCAACCACCTCATTCTTGGTCATGATCTTGGTCAAAGTCTTATTCATATGCATTGAAATAGAATCATCAGTATTAGAATAAGACGATAACGATGACGATGACGATGACGATGACGATGACGCCGACGATGACGATTCGCATTCATAACCATATCGACATCCTGTACTACCATTATCTCCACAACATTTGCCCGTTGGCTCATCGCGCGGACCACCCGTATGTACAACGGGTATACAGGCTGAAATTCCGGAACGTTCCGTTGAACAACAGGTAGTGTTATCGGGACACATCCCTCCTCCATCTTCCTTAGAGCATTGACTCCATGCACACGTCGTTGTTACTGAACGACGATGGCCAAGAAATTGGAAGAAAATAATGATAGCAATGGGTACAATAATTCCTCGAATCATCCAAGAATCGCCTACTACTATAAATCGTTTCATTTTTTCTATTTTTCTTCTTCTTTATTATTCTGTACTTGGCTTAGCTTGACTTGACTTATTCAGGAGAAGATTTTTGTTCTGTACTTCGCTTAATATAACAATCGATAGTCTGTTCTTTCTGAAGAGAATATACATTGTGTTTGATGTAAAAATATCGAAGTTTTGAAGCTTCTCATACAACGTCAATCGTGCATAATACTGCTGAAACAGAAAGATTTTCATTCGTGCATACCGCGGTAAGTTATGTAAAAAAGATTTAAGATTGCATTTTACCATCTCACTCCGAGTTTTTAACTCTCCACGCGCCACTTCGCGCACAGCCAAACACGTGAGATTTTGAAAGGACGACTGAGAGCGAGGGATGATCAACCACAAACATCAAACAAGAAACAACTGCAACAACAAAACACACAACACACCATCATCTGATCTCCTTCCAGTCCAACATCTAATTTATAATCTATCACAAGTATAATATCCAGCTTTAAAATTATAGACGAACGAAGGAGAAAAATTGAAAGAAAAAATATCATAATTATGTCGTCCTCATTATCACCACCATTTAATCCAGATCATATCGTTGAGTGGTCCTCATTCGGTCCTAAACTTAAGATAAATGGAAAACCGACAGCAGAACAACAAGTGGTTGCACTAGATCGAAAGAAAAAGTGTTCGGAAATGAAGACCCGTTTGGCAAAGGAATTCAACGATAGCAATTGGTCCGAAAAGAAAATTGAAAAAGAATTAGACAGATTGGTAGAGGTTGGTAATTCTGCATCCGACGAAATAGCTCGTCCGACTTATTTGGACCCTCCCAGTGGTACTCGTGACTTTTATCCACAGGATATGAGAGTGCGAAGCTGGTTGTTTGATAAATTCCGTGAGAGTGCTAGTCATTTTGGATTTCAAGAATACGACGCCCCAGTCCTGGAGAACGTCCAACTGTACGAACGCAAGGCAGGCGAAGAAATCGTTGATCAAATGTACAACTTTGTCGACAAGGAGGGCTACCACGTGACACTTCGTCCCGAAATGACCCCTACATTGGCTCGTATGGTTCTGCAAAAAACCAATCTGCAGACGGGTGAGGTTCGAGTGCCACTCCCACTCAAATGGTTTTCTATCCCCCAATGCTGGCGTTTTGAAACCACCCAAAGGGGACGGAAACGAGAGCATTACCAATGGAACATGGACATTGTTGGTGTCAATCACGTCCATGCTGAATTAGAATTACTAGCAGCTGCCTGTTTTTTCTTCCGAAAATTGGGAATTGGACCTGAAGTGGTCGGGATCAAGGTCAACTCGCGAGCAGTTTTGGAGGTTGTTTTGGCGAAGCATGGTGTTGAAAAGGGTAAGAAAAACGAAGCAGATGGAGGAGATTTATTTGCCATGGCTTGTATCATTATTGATAAACTCGACAAGATTGGTGGTGATGAAGTGACCAAATTGTTAGCCAATATTGGTGTCAGTACTGACTCTGCAGCCGAAATTCTTAAGGCGTTGGAAGCACCATCGGTAGAAGAATTAGCCAATCTGATCGGTACCGATTGCGAGGCCATCCATGAAGTGAAGCGCCTTTTTGAGCTTGCTGAAGAATATGGCATTAGTGACTATCTCGTTTTTGATGCTAGTGTGGTACGAGGTCTGGCATATTATACCGGAATTGTTTGGGAAGCATTTGATCGACGGGGGGAACTTCGTGCCATTATGGGAGGTGGTCGATACGACCGATTATTGGAGTTATACGGAGGAGAAAAGTGTCAAATCCCTTGCGTTGGATTTGGTTTCGGCGATTGCGTCATTATGGAACTATTGAAAGACTGTGATAAGCTGCCCAAATTTACCGGTTCGGGAGTTGACTATGTCGTTTGTGCATTTAGTCCCGATTTGTATGGAAAAGCTGCTAATATTTCAATGAAACTTCGTATGACAGGTGCTACTGTTGACCTGATGCCAACACCAAAAAAGAAGGTTGCTGCAAGTTTCAAGCACGCCGATCTAGCCGGTGCTCGACGCATGGTCTTTGTAGCGCCTGATGAAATCGCCAAGGGAGTGGTACGAATTAAAGATTTACGAACCAAAACAAAAAATGATGAGGCAATTCAAGTGGATTGTCCATTGGATGCACTCCATACGGTGGATGACTTAATTGCCAAAGCTCTTGCTGATGCGAATTCTTGAAAAAAAAAATTCTCTAAAATTGACAACGAGGTTTTCTCACGATATTCCGAGACAGTGCAGTTGATTCTCGCTTGTGTTCACAAGCTAAAAGAAAAATAAATATACTAAAATACCACCTGCAAGTACACACAAAGATAAACACATTACTTGTACCATGGTTTAATGCTAAGGAGACGATATCGAATAATTGTGGCCTTCCAATCACTTAAGATGTGTGTAGGTCTTATATATTTAATAAGACTATATTATAGCTACTCCAGGTATATATGCTGTAATATTATGTGTTTATTGAAAGTGCTTACTCCTGACATTAATAGCTCAATATGTAACGAACTTAAGTGGTATCGTCGATGGTTCCGATTGAATTGTTTTCTTCTCTTCTTTTGACAGCGGAATCTTCTCGATCATATACACACATGGTCCAGGAGACTCCGGAGACTCCTCTTCGTCATCAGAGGGTGTGCTGACCTCATTGCCGTGTACCTCAACTTGAAAATCGCAGTTTTTACCACCTTCCCTCAAACCTGGAACAACCACATCATTCAGCCATTGAATGCCACTATCAACCCGTGCATTCAGATGCGAAATTATAATGATATAACCACCAATTGCTAAAACTCTTGCACATTCAGATACAATCATTCTGCAATTCTTTGGACCATTTCCATCCTCGTCAGAAAGCATGGCGTCCAAAGTTCCTTTCTCTAAAATCATTTCGAAACTTTCATTTCCATATGGTAATTGACGAGCATCGACCACTTCGTAAAATATTGGAATCTGCTTCTTCTCCATTATTTTCGAAGTTCCTTCTTTGATTTTTTGTGATTTTTGTTCTTCTTTCATGCTGTCAATAACATTCTTTGAGTAATCCATACAAATAACCTTACGAATAATACCTGAAGGGTCCTGATCAATTGTAGTTCCGTGCTCCTCTACGGACATGGCCAAGTCTCGACCAAGTGGACAGTTCCCACACCCAACTTCTAGGACTGATATTGGACCGTTCTTAGCCAGACCTACTCGAATAATCGCTGAATCATCATCATCATCATCCTCGTCATATTCTTCTGCATCCTCGACGTTATCGTCGTCGTCGTTGACGATGTTGTTGTTGTTGTCGTCGTCGTTGTCGTCACAATCTTCGTTTTCATCTGCATTATCATCCTCAATTTCCTTGACACACTCTATTTTATTTGTACTGAGAGTAGTCTCGGATATATCAACTGTTTGATTTTCACAATCTTTGTTCTCTTGGATAGTTTTAATCTTTTCTGGATCGTTATCGCCATCGTTATCGTTACCGTCATCGTTATCATCGTTATCATCATCTGCTTCACCATTGTCATCATCACCTAGAATTAACGGCAAAAGGAGAGGAAGCAATTCTTCTGCAGTAAAGTACCACGAATGGAATGGATCTGGAGCTTCTTCGCTGCGTGAAATATCGTTAGAAGTAGACTGATTCTTGTCATATCGAGAATCCCAGTATTCTTGCGTACCGTAGGCTGGAGTAGGCAGTTCTTCAGATTCGGAAGAAAGTTTTCTTTTTCTGGGAATATCCGTTTTACTCTCCATATCTTGATTTTTTTAATGCTGCCCAATGAGTTTTTCCGGGAGCAAATATAAAGCAAATAATGTATTGTTGTCAATTTAATTGCACCAATTTTTATTTAGAAGTACTAGTTACTAGGAATTTTGTACGATCGTCGTTGAATGGTTGTTGTTGTTTAGTGAATTTAGTTTTAAAGGATAGACTTTTCGCAAAATATATCCACGTTTGAAACAAGATGTTCAGCCATCAATATTAAATAGTACATTCTACATTCAACATGATAGTACACAATATTGAATTTGAAGAAAGATGTGAAGATTTGAAGCCTCGTCGATCGTCACCAAGTTTAGAGTAGCTACTGTACAGAGGAAACCAAAAGATTTGAAGCTCGTCATCACTCCATTGAGTTCATATTCTAGCATCTCTAGCATCAGCATCATTTGAAATATGGTTTTCTACCAACAAGGACCAGCGAGATGCATTAGTTTGCCGATGCTGTGGCTAGGAGTTATCCTTCTTTTCAACGCAAATTGTTCGTTTGGTTGGTTGTCGTCAACACCAACACAAACACCAACAACATTTCGTTTTCGTCATAAATCAAATGCTGCTCATACCGCCACATCGCCTTCATCTTCTATCGATACAACAACCATTGATGCACCGGACCCATCAAAGATATTGTTTCGATCACCACTTTTTGGTGAATTTCGAAAGATTCGTTTGTCGGAAGACGACGAGGAAGACACTTTTCTTGGAAAAATGGGATGTCCGACATTTGCTGCTAATAATAACGAATGGGGTACCGACGTAGTAGTAGATTTTGTCACTGACCCAACGTTGAAAAACAAGAAGAAAAGACGAGGACTTGAAGGTGCAATTAATCATGGACCTGCTTTTATTGTCGACAATATCTTAACTTCAAACGCTTGCGAACAGATAATTTCAGATTGCGAAAAATTAAATTTTGGAAAATTTTCATCTGGTAGGAATCTACACTCAGCGATGCAAATTGTGGTCGAACCATATATGGCTGAAGCAATTTCGAAACAACTAGCTCCGCATATCGATGTGAATGAATTAGAAACACTACGAAGAGAAATGATACTGCAAGGGGGGGGAACAATGACATGGACGATGAATTGGACAGTACTCGACTTTTTCCCGTTGGTCTGAACCGCCGATGGAGGATTTACCGATACGATTCTTCCGGTAACGAAACCTTTGCACCTCATATAGATGCTGGATTTCCTCCTTCGGGACTAACAGAAGACCAAAATTCCTTAGTGTGGGACGACTCCTCTTCTTTCAGGAATGACCAAAGCGAAGAGATTGTATCTAGACTGACCGTTTTGATGTACTTAAACGATGATTTTGTTGGCGGCGAAACCAAGTTCTACTCACCAGAAGAATCTCAGAATCAACAACAACCATTATCTCATCCCATTGCCTCGGTACGGCCTGTGGCCGGTTCCATGCTTTTATTTCCTCAAGGTGTTGGAGAGGATGCTGTTGAGTACGCCAGAAAGTTTTGGCCAACGCATGAAGGTTCCTCTGTTCAGTCTGGTAGACCTAAATATGTTATTCGCTCTGATGTACTATTTGCTACACATAGAGAAAAGCCACCATTTGATGATGATGCAAAATTGTTTCGTTATGACAATGTAGTGCGTGAGGCATTCATTCTAAAGCCTACTGTTTGGGATAGCAAATTTCTTTCTCACGTTGGTTTGCTCTACTCTCCATATATGGGAGTAGAAAACCTGGGACCATTTCTGTATAGTTTTTTTCGAATGACGAAGAGTCGAAAGGTGGTGGAAAGTAAGTAGTGAAAGTGAAAGTGGCGTGTTTGTGTCTTTTGCTGTGTGTATTTGTTTCGTCTCTTTCGTTTCGTTACCATTTTTTTTTATCTCGTTTCGTTTTCTCACACCCCTTTCTATCTACTTCGTTTCGTTTTTTACTACTCACTAAATACAATATTACAATTTTAGTAGGAGCAGGTTATACCACCTTGTGGATATTACAAGCCTTGAAGGACAACGATGTCGAATTAGAAACAATTCGATCGATCCAACGGGGTGATAAATGTAAGCTCCTCAACATTGATTGGACGATACATTCAGCAGTAGAAGACTTTGATTCGGAACCTTCAAAACTCCTCTGCATAGACAATTGTGAACATCAAAAAGAAACAGCGTCAGGAGCTGGTGCAGTTGCGCTCGCGCTAGGACTCGATTCTTATCTGGAATTTCAACGTGGTGATGCATTCGCCATGAATTTGGAAAAACATTCCGTTGACGCCCTATGGTGCGATTTTGGTGTTGGGGCTAGGATGAGCGAGTTCATTTCTTCAGCTTGGGACTGCATCCGTCCAGGAGGGTTTTTACTGTGTCATTCGACGATAACCAACGAGAACACACGGTTATGGCTAGAGGCAATACGTAGCAGGCAACCGAAGGAAATCACGGGGATCAACCCGGGTGAATACACTGAACTCAGTCTTCTTGAAAATCACAAACGCTTTCAGAATAGTGTTTCAATAATTCAAAAAAGAAAAAGTACAGATGGAGATATATTCGAAGAACCGATTTATTCACAGTATGCATAATCATTATTTAATCATACAATTTAGATATGAGACTTTTCATTATATCGATATTTTTTAATGTTCTCCTGTGATTTTTATTTAAAAGAAAAATGCATGCACGCACAAAAGCATCACCGATCATATTTTTTCTTCATATCAAATCTTGTTAGGAATTTTGTATAGCTTCACAGGAATTAGATCTTGACATATCACCCTTTCCGTTGTTGTTCTGGACAGATTCGCAGCCATTGTTGCTTTGTTTTGGTTTCGTTGATGTTCCCAAATCCATCATACCCCCACCGTCGCCAGTATTACGACTTTGTTTGGCATCCTCATTCCTTAAAGCAAACAATCGTGTAAAGTACGGATCGTTCATTTTTTCACCTGTTACGTACGTTCCACTGAAACAACTTGTATCGAATTTCGTCAACGGCTCGTCGGCAGGGGCAGCCTCCTTGATAGATAATTCTAAATCTTCCAGATCTTGATACATGACCCAATCGCATCCAATCTTAGCGGCAATCTCTTCTTCATTCCGTTCGTATGCAATTAGTTCCTTCCGCGTTGGTATATCAATCCCATATATGTTAGGATATCGGATAGGCGGAGCCGCACTACAAAAGTAGACCTTCCGAGCCCCGGCATCTCGTGCCATTTGAACAATTTCGTTGGCTGTGGTACCACGAACAATAGAATCGTCTACGAGCAAAACATTCTTACCGGCAAATTCACGTCTGATCGTATTTAGTTTGAGTCGGACAGATTTTTTTCGTTTCGCTTGACCCGGCATGATAAAAGTCCGGGCAATATACCGATTTTTGACAAACCCTTCACGGAAAGGTCGGTCCAGATAGTGTGCAGCCTGAAGGGCACTAGTCCGAGCCGTTTCGGGGATAGGAATAACAACATCAATATCGTGGTCTTTATAAACGCGTTTGATTTTTGCAGCCAATTTTTCTCCCATATTCAGTCGCGATTCGTACACAGATACCCCATCCATAATTGAATCAGGCCTAGCAAAGTAGACGTATTCAAATATACAAGGTGACGTTACTACATCTTTCTTACATGTTCGGAAATGACATTGGCCCGTGTTCATATCGACAAAAAATGCTTCTCCTGCTCGAACGTCGCTGGAATAGGAATAAGAAAGTATCGAAGAAAATAGGTATGCGCGCAAGACGAGTGTAATGGTATGTGTCAGTAATGATATGAACTAGATAATATTTATTAATACACATCAACATCACATGAACGACGACAAATCGATGTTCAATTGTTAGTACGAATTAATTGAACATACCGAACAAGTTGGAATCCTAGTGTGTCGATCGCCACCGATTCACTTGCTAGACAATAGTCAAGTTTCTTGTTTCGTGTATGCTGTTGCATAGATTGAGCTGTCCAAATTTCACCGTCGTCCTTAGGATCATTGGAACGACAACCAACCACTAGAGGTCGAATTCCGTTAGGATCACGAAAGCCGACCAATCCAACACCATTAATAAGATATACTGTAGCGTATCCACCGCGACATTGCTCCATTACATCAGTACAAGTGTCAAAGACAGCGTCAACGATAGCTTTTTCTTTATCAACGGCATCGACACTAATTCTTTGATGTTTGTTGAGGGATTCTGCAAAATAATTAAGAAGAATCTCTGAATCGGAATCAGTGTTGACGTGACGTTGTTTGTCTAT
Organism: Fragilariopsis cylindrus CCMP1102; assembly: GCA_900095095.1. Taxonomy (NCBI): domain Eukaryota; phylum Bacillariophyta; class Bacillariophyceae; order Bacillariales; family Bacillariaceae; genus Fragilariopsis; species Fragilariopsis cylindrus. The sequence continues at coordinate 27,950 of FMBT01000233.1, read as the reverse complement.
CATCTGACTGTATAACTCATCGGTATTAGTAAGGTTGCCATTGTGAGCGACACAAATACCATGTGGATAATTGGTATACAGTGGCTGGGCTTCGGCGCACGAGCTTGATCCCGCTGTTGGGTACCGGACATGACCCAGACCAATATTACCCCGCAGTTCTGTCATGTGTTGGTTCTGAAAGATATCACTAACCATTCCATTCTCCTTGCGCAAGTGAAGACGCATGCGATCGGCGGTTACCATCCCGGCAGCATCTTGACCACGATGTTGGAGTACGGTTAAGCCATCAAAAAGCAATTGATTGACCTGTATATAATTGTATTGTTTTGTATCAATACAAGTGTATATATTATGTATCATAAAAAGTAGATAGTTGCAATTGCAGTTGGTCGTTCGTATAATGAGTAAACAAAGCGATAACAAATATTCGACGATGGTGGTGATAGATTGGATGATAAACAAACAAACCAACAGACAAACAATACTAACAATCTCTCTCTCTCACACACACACTAGATACGATTATAGAAAACAGTAATTGTTATCAACAACGACAACAACAACGACGACGACAAAAACCATAACTTACCCAAGCATCTTCGTCTGCTAGAAGCAAAGCGATGATACCACACATGATTGAGTTGTTGTTTGTTGTTTTATGTCTAGTTTCTTAGTTTTTTGGCTGAAAATGTTCAGTTATCAGAGGAAGACAGTGCTGCTAACTTGGTAGTGCAGAGATTGTGTAACAATAGACAATACAAAACCTTCTTACTTTGGATGTTACCGCTAAGCTTGCTGCTACAGTAGTCAATAACCAACGCTACAATATCGAAAGTTCCATGATTGCGACGATCGACGACGAAATCAAAGACAGCTAATCTACAAGCCGTAATCACTATAAATTGTACGATTTACAATATATAGTAGCAGTACGCAGTACAGACATTCCATCACAATTTCCAGCATTTTTTCAATTCTTGTTTTGACTGTGAAAGAAACAGAGACGACTCGCGAAGATTGGGTGGACCCGCATTGACATATGAAAAAAAACGTAAAATGCGCGCAGCCGTGAGAAATTGAAAATACCTCACAAATTATCATTTTTTCGGTCCGGATGATCGGATCGCGGATCTCAAACAAAGAATTTTAATTGCATGTACTACATTTTACAAATCATCCCAACAGCAGAGGTTAAAGGTATTACAAGTATTATGTGCTAGTGCATTACAGTATATTGTCGATATATTGTACATCCAACATCCTTCGATAATCATGATCCACAATGAAATCATTCTTTTCTTCTCGATTTGTTACATCCTAATTGGAGTAATTGCCTCCTCTGGGTTTGCTACTTCTTTAACATCCAATCCAACCCCCTCCAACAACAACAACAACAACATCAACAAAAATTACTGTCGTCCCAAACAGTCACCACCAATTGTATACACGATTGCCGGAAGTGATTCTGGTGGTGGAGCTGGTATTCAAGCCGATATTCATGCTATTCACGCTATGGGTTGTCACGGGTGTTCTGCCATTACCTGTTTGACGGCACAAAACTCGAAGGGTGTGACGGATATAAATGTTCCACCTGCCGCATTTCTAAAGAAACAGTTGGATTCACTTCGAGACGACTTATCACCTCGTGCTATCAAGATTGGAATGCTAGGAACACGAGAATTGGCACAAGTAGTGGGAGATATGTTGAAGGAGATCCTCCAAGAAAAAAAAAGCAAGGTTTGGATCGTTGTCGATCCGGTTATGATTAGTACGAGTGGTTCGAAATTGTTGGACGATGATGCCGTCGAGGCTATGATTGAACACATATTTCCATTTGCAGATATCATCACGCCGAATAAGTTCGAGGCAGAAGCCTTACTTCGGAGAAAATTAAAATCACCTAGTGACGTTGAAATTGGAGCAAGAGAATTATTGAAACTTGGATGTCGTTCCGTTCTTATTAAAGGGGGACACACCCTATTGGAAGAATCATCGTCAAGTTCGGATTTGGATTCAGGGGATTCAGATTCACATCCACAATCGTCTAATGAAATCCAGACAGCACTTGAATATGCTCAAGACTATTTAATCTCATCTGATCCGGCTCCGAAGTCAGGCAAAGAAAGGATGTGTGATACTGCAGCTGCTTCGACGATGACGAATGGGGTATGGATGCGATCTATTAGATGGGATTCTCCAAATACTCACGGAACAGGATGTACCTTGTCATCGGCAATTGCCTCTGCTTTAGCACTAGGAGAAGACAACCGTAGTAATATAGATGGTACGAAAAGTGAAAACAATCGTCGAGTGGGTGCCACCAGCGCTATTCACATTATTGATGCATGTTGCTTGGCCAAAGCATACGTGTCAGCGGGTATCCAGCGGAGCGTCCAGCTAGGATCAGGTCCAGGTCCTGTTGCACAATCTGAATTTCCATGCTCTTGGGAAAATTTTCCAACTATTGTTATGGATCCTACTAGCAAAAATCACGAATTTGATTCATCGGATTTTGATGACTTTTGTAAGATGAAACCATTTTCATCTTCAGTAGAAACAGAAACGAGAAAAGAAACAGACGGTAAAAATAGGAACACTGTTCTTGGTAGAATACTTCCAATCGTGGACACGGTAGAGCAAGTCAAACGACTATCTCAAACACCCGGTGTGACAGACATTCAATTGCGGATCAAGGATGAAACGGATTCTGATAAGATTACCGAACGAGTGCAAATCTGCCAGGAATATTGCAAGTCCAATGGAGTTAACTTGTGGGTTAATGATTTTTGGGAGGAAGCTATAGAAGCGAATTGTTTTGGAGTACACGTCGGTCAGGAAGATTTGCTAAAGTGTGCGCTTGCGGGAGGACTCGACCGCCTAAAAGAAAACCGGATGGCATTCGGGGTGTCAACGCATTCCTATGGAGAATTGGCTGTTGCCTTGGGTGTTAAGCCCACTTATATTAGTATGGGTCCCGTCTTCGCAACATCGAGCAAAACACTAGAATTTGACCCACAAGGTCTCGACACGGTACGGAAATGGAGACAATTGATACCTCCAACTATGCCATTCGTAACAATAGGGGGGATAAATGATGTAGAATTGGCTAGAGAAAATAGAGAGGCGGGTGCCGACTGCATCGCTGTCATTAGTGCTATAACTAAATCCAACGATGCAGCTGCAAGTGTCAAGGATTTAAATGCTGCAATGGTACCTTAGTTTTAGCCTATAAATCGGACCGATCGAAACCTATTGTAATTTGTCAATAGTCTCTTTTAGCAATTTTTTCTTTTCAATTCGGAACATGATAGCCATAAGCTCTTCTGGTTCCTGTAGTCCAGTTTTGGATGAGGTGACTCGTTTCAGCATTTCACGGTCCATTTCAAGAGTGGTGGATTTTGATGCAAGCTCCATTTCTATTGCCGTTCGAGCTGCGATTCGCGCCTTCCTTTCGTTTCCAGGGTTTACTTCGGCCGCGAAATTTCCAACTGAGAATCCAGCCTCTTCAAATTCTTCGTCACTTGACACTAGCGCTCGTAAAGCTTGAATAACTGCAGGATCAATCCCCACGGCTCGACTCAAAACAACACCGCCTCGAGGATTCCCAGCAGAGGTTAAACCTTCATCTTCTGTCGTTTCCTCTCCTGTTTCTATGGAACTAGCTATAGCATCGTTCGAGAGACTCGTTCCTAACAAACCTGCTCGGTCTAACTTTTGTAGTCGCCCTTGAGAAATAAATGATACATACAATTTCAATAGAACGAGAATGACTAGAGTTGTGAAAATGTGTCGAGAGGAAATAAATAGATAAAGGAAAGATAGAACTAACGAAACAATGATACATACCTGAAGGAAAAGCTATACCACCGCAAGCTTTTTCTAGGGCCGCAATATCCCAATCGCGAAGTGGCGGCATTACATAGGTGTCTTAAAATAAATTTTAGTAGGATGGATTTTTTTTAAAGTGAGTGTTATACATATAGGTGTTACTAACATGTGTGTTTTGGCCGGGAAACGAGACGCAGACTCACCATGGGGATTATCTTGTTCCACAAAACCTAAAAATTTGAGTGTGTGTGTGTGTGTGCGTGTAAAGAGAAAGAGAGAAGAAATGTTTTAATTAAAACAGGAAATTTTATAAATTTGACTACGATCATTGCCGAGCCGCTTTGTGGGTCACACAACTTACCGTAATACTGTAATAGCTGGTCATTTGATCGGCTTCCGTAACTGATAAATAATTCGTGTTTGAAGGAACTGATGATGTCGTTGATAAACTGTATGAATTGGCAAAATATTCATAGCTTTTTTAAAAAAGATTTTACGTAGTAAAATGGAGAGCAAAAAGTAGATGTATGAGCAACATTGAAATTAAAGGGATGTTTTTCCAAAGGCGAACCTTTAATTTGAACAGAAAAAAAGAGAACGAAACAAAAACTTACGCCACATTCGCTGTGGCTCTCAATGAATTATGATTTGCCATATCAATAACTGGGCAGATCACATATTTTTTACTTTTAAAAAACTTTGGTACGACAAAATCTTGCAGGACAGAGACACAAAATACTATGGCAGCACCATTTGCGGCTTGTTCGAGTGTCCCAAGTGTAGCGCTACATACACAGTCACTAAGAAAAAAGTGAAGGCGTAAACGAAGGGATTAAAAGAAGTGCCAGTATAACCTCCACTAAAGGCTCGGGACCTTGCACATTCACAACCCCAGAGGAAGTCATCCCAAGTCATATCTTTGACACGGCTAGAACAGCAAGATTGAAGCTTGTTGTACATGTCCTTCCAAGAATTTTCCTGTCGTTCAACTGACTCTACCATATGTGTATATTGCAACCACTCTTCTCGTTCTTTTACATCCCAGTGAATGGGCGTTGTAAATTTTCTCGGTAAAGAATCCAACCAAGGCTGCAAATTAACATCTTTTGCTTGGTCTTTGTAGGGAGAAATTTTATCTAATTTGTAGAAATATAGAGCAAATTGGGAATACCATGGCAAGGAGCGAAAGACATTGCGATCCTCGACTAAGTCTTTCACAACACCGATATCATCAGGTCCGCCCGTAGGAAGCTCCACAGATAACGCCAGGGAAGCGGGTACCGTAACGACGACACTGCCCGCTTCAGTGTCTACACCGCTGCCATTAGTGACCAAACCTAACCCACCCGAGATCTTAGATTCCTTTATGTCTACAGTACTTGCAACTTGGATGCCTGCTGTTTCCTTGCCCCAATCGCTCAATCCTGAAACTCGTTTTTGTCTACTTGAAGATACCACAGCTTCGAGGCAAGAAGTTATTCTAGCAATTTTATTCGCAGTAGTCGTAAGATGTGTGGGGTGATATTGAAAAGCGAATACTACACCGACGTGGATATACTAACACAACAGAAGACTAGAAATAGAAACATATTGAGATGGTTTCTGATCATCTTATTGCGATAGATGCTAACGGTAGCAGCAAAATTTGATTGAGTATGGAGCAAACTTCTAAATTGATCCGTACAAATAAATACTGTAATTATTGTTGGCTTCGTCCGATACCGATTTCATTAACTTGGTAGCAAATCTAGCAAAATAACAGATAAAATGAAACGTTGTCGTCAAAGTAGCCATCAAGCCATAATTATTTCCATCATTGATAAAAAATCCTTAAATCGGGTATCTTGATCTTCAGCGGAATACAGACAGACAGACGCCTAAAAAAACTCTTCCTCTTTTGCTTGGCTGCTTGTATTAACGCTTTACAATTATTTCGGAAATTTGTACGTTGAATGAATGAATCGAATGAATCTACGAATCAAATCAATCAATCGATTGATTCATTCATCAAGCAAAAAAGTTTGAAGAATACTGACTGAATTTGAATAAAAGGTAACTTACATGATTTTGAATTTTATATTTTTATTTCAATCACTTTAATTTTTAAATATTTTGTTTGTTATTATTATTTTAGAAATATTTTGTTGCTAACAGTTGTTGATGAAGGATAATGATAATACATTCATCTGATTAATATGGACAAGAAGCGAATAGAATGTCAGAAAAAAGATCTTTCTCTCCTTAGCACACCTTCGGGTGCTGCAGTTGGAGAAATCATGCGTGGTGATGATGTTCGTATGCGAGAACGAGATGCCGATTTATTAGAAAGTATGCATTACGCTGCTTCCCAAGTATCTCAATATTCGCCTGATGGAACACCCATATTAAGGCCTAAAGATCGATCACTGCGTATGGAGGATGTTCCAGTTATGACGCTGCCCATGGCTTCCACTACCGAAATTTTGATGCATCACGGAGAAATTAATGGGAGTAATGTCAAATACGATGATGTTTTATCGTCTAATCGATACTTTGACAGCAACGGCAGTTTGATACAAGAAGGAGGCATGATATCTGGTAGTGGGCAATTGACGAGTTCCTCCTGTCTGTTACAGCAGCATCAAGAACAGTCCTCGTATAGAAGAGATACAAATTCAGTGAATCACCAGACAAATTCATCTACGTCGCAGCAGCAAATCGATGAGAAACAATTCAATAATCGAGATAGAATCCGAAGACTCTTGTCCGGAGAGATTCGATCTAATCCAAGGAAAGAGAAGAACGATAATGCCATCGATTCAAAACGTGACAGCGCGAGTCTTAATAAACAACTATCACTATGGATCACTCCAGGAGAAGAAATTAACGATCCACAACAAATACAAGAAGGGGACAATACTTTATCATCATCTATTTCCGTAGCACAAGATGATTTAGTCGCCAAGACTGAGCAAGAAGGTATGGCGGTACGTAGACGTATGAGCGAAGCTATTCAATTCGCGCAAGCGGTAGGCGAAGAAATTTCAATTAATCGAGAAGATTTGTGCATAATTGATGACGATGACGATGACGATGACGATGACGACGACGACGACGATGATGATGATGATGATGGTGATGTTAATACCAAAGAGGAGGACGGCGACGACACAGAGGCCATTGAATCAGAAGGTATTTTGAATCATTCCCATCAAGAAAAGTTGTTACCATCGGATTTAATGGTAGAAGCGACCAATGTTACTCCCAAAAAAGTAGAAAGTACAGTTTCAATCAATTTTTTGATCGCTGATCAGTATGAAACACCATTGTCCAAACGTGCAATTACTAATTCGCTAACTTTTGAACACCGTCGCAAAGCACGCCCCATGTGGCCGTTCGAACAACACTCAGACATAGAATTTGGTTCTATGAATCATTTATCAGATGGAATAGGTGATAGAACAAATTTTGTATACAAGGGAATATGTGCCAACCCGCCCGAGATTACGAAGCGAGGGATTCAAAGAGGAAATTACGCGCAATTGCACAGGAAGGCATGGCTAGAGGTGAGCGACAAGTATCATCGTTATGGTAAAAATCTTCGTCTTTACTATCGCCTATGGGAGCGCTTAGGCTTTCCCACAAACCAATTTTTTGACTGGCTAGATTCCAAAGGCGAAGCGGCAGGTCAACCCCTCCCCAACATGGACGAATGCCCACGATCTGTTTTGGATTCAGATACAGTCCTTTATATCATGAATCCCAATATAACCGAAAGATACGCTTTAGATATGGTTGTTGAGGAGGATGGCCGAGGTCTCGTCGTTGATGTAGACAACGATCCAGTTCTTACGGGCTCTGAGGGATGGATTTTTATACTACGCGACAACGTCATGTATGGAGCACCAAAAATTACCTCAATTTCAGGTCACTCCAAGCAACGTTTTCATCACTCTTCTTTTTTAGTGGCAAGGCTGTGGCATCAGCAGGGATCATCATTACCGACAATCAAGGATACCTGACACGTTTGTATCCGCACTCTGGACATTATCGTCCTGGTGAAGCTCACATCCAACGCATGCTCTTCTTTTTGCATCGAAGGGGGGTTGATTTACGAACCTTTGAGATGGATACTCAACAGCTCCTACACGTGTCTCGTGAAATAGATGATTTCAAGAAGAAGGCTGTAAAGTTAGGCAAAGATAACAATAGTGGAGAATGTAAGAAGAATAAAGGAAAGGACAAAGAGAAAAGAAGATGAAAAAGGTAGATAGTCTTCATCTTGAGATAGCTGTGGACGTTGCGTGTTCTTAGCGCATAAAGCCGATTTCATTGGTAACGGAATTTTCGACAAGATTCACAAGATTCGAAAGGCTGATGTTACCAGTGTAACGGAGGCACTCAGTCTAATTAATGGTGACGACTAAACCTTGTACACATTGAATGTCAAATAATGCAGATAATTTACATTCTATTTTGGATTAAAAAATTATTATGGGGAGAAAGGTACATTTGTATATTGTAGTGCTTATAAAGCTTGTGTAGTATGACAATTTTTTATAAGTAAATGGTTAGATTTTCATTCTTTTAATGTTTCCTTTTGGATAATACCAACAGCATAACTACAGTATATACTACATATGGTAATTGTCTCGTTCATAATTTTCAAAATTTGTGCAACAGACAGACTATTTTTCAATCAACACGAAAAATCAAATCACTCTCATTTTTATGAACCTGAATTAATGGGTAAATCTCGGCCCTCTACTCTTTTCGTTGTTGGTCAAGATAAACAGATAATTATAGTGGGATTGATTTCATGATACTAGAATATATGCTACAATCAGTTGAGAGACAAAAGAGAGCCACCATGGGGGGTACTACAAAAACATTTTTACTACAATTTAAACACAATTAAAAAATTATATGTGGACAATTAAATTATACACGACTGAAAATCACCTTGCGCTCCAGTAAAAATAAATTAAAAAACACGAGCATCGTTGTGCGTACCCGTAGCAGTGTAAAAGAAATCAAAGAGTAAAAACGCACCAAGCCTGCAAAGGGGTTTAATTCTTAATCTTAATTCAACCCAATGAACTGTAAAGAGCTCATCCAAGATTAATACGTTAATAACGCAGTTTGTAATCGTTGTTTCCTTTGCTAACACTTCTTCAAACTAAAGAGAAGCAGAGAAAAGATGTCTTCTAATAACGTAACGTTCATCGAATCGCCAAATCAGAAGGAAGAAGAAGAACAAGTTGTCGATTTGTCCAACATGGTAGGACGAATGAAACCAAAACCGATAGGAAACCCTAATTTGAAACAAGAGGCGACGTCTTCCGAAGAAATAATCAAGTTCACATTCCTTACGGATCCTGAGTCGACTATCAGTAGCTCAGTTCCAACGGAAAAATCGTCCTCATCAGACGTAGGACTGCAAGAAATTTCGGTAGTTTCCTCGAGCTCATCAACTGCTTCGCGAGAAAGCGGAACGTCGATATCGACCTCCTATGTTGGAGGATTTTTGCAACGGAAGGATGAGTCAGAACGAATCAACCTTAAGGTGAAGACTCAAACGATCTCACGAAATGGAAGACAGACACAACGTTGGTTTACCGATCCTGTAACGCAGAGACTATACCGAATGACCACGGGGTGTGTCCCAATCGTGGAGGATGGGAAGATCCTCTTTGTTTCAGCTAGTCGAAAAAGTGAATGGATCCTTCCTAAAGGTGGATGGGAGAAAGATGAGGCCATAGAAGAAAGTGCAATCCGCGAAACTTCGAGGAAAGTGGTGTCTTTGGAGTGCTGGGCCCGACGCTCAAAGAGATTGAATATGAAACTCGAAAGGGTAAAAAGAGACGAATCGAACACGAGGAAGTTCAGCGAAAGGCCAAGCAAATCCGTGAAGCCCATTCATCGAGCCCAAAGGTTGTCTCGCCAACTGAACACCAGGGATTGTTCCTGCTTCTGTTCCTATTCCTGTCCCATCCATCTCAACTTCTTCAAAGAATCGCATCGTTTCTTTGTCCGGAAATCTACCTCAAACTGAAGATGAAATTGCCAGCGGGATACAGGGCCAACCCAAGAGTCAACAGAATTATTCTGATGGAGATACTGGCTCCGTCGCATCTGAGGGTTCACTGAGCCATTCGCACGTAAAGATGACTCTTTTTCCTTTGTACGTTACTGAGGTACGAGATGAATGGCCGGAACAAGGTCGTCTCCGCAAAGTTGTTGATATTGAAGAGGCCATTCGAATGACGGAATCAAGACCAGAGTTTCAAGAAGCTTTAAAGGAACTTAAGCAGCGCAATCTACATAAAATGCAAAAAAGCTCTATCAACACGACTTCTATTTGTGATAACAACAAGATATAGCATCAACTACACAAGTGTACTAGCGCTCGGTCTCACACACACAGACATGTATAAAGCTTCTATCACTATTCTATCCTTGCTCTATCCCAAGATAGCTGCTACTTCTGAATGAACACTTGTTATATAATATATAATTAGAATACAAAATATCTCCTATATTGAATAAATACTTTTAAACATAAAGCACCGACAAAAGCTTGATTTACCTCCTCAATCCGTGATCAATCAAGAACTTTTCTGATTCGTATGTTGATCGGGAATGATGTGCCTTGATCTCAACTTAGATTTCCTTTTCATTCTGATTCTATATTTACATTCCCCCCCCCCCCCCCCCAAACACAGTTGTTAGCATTATTGTTAAGTTGTGTTTGAAGTATCTGGTTCAATGGTAACGGTAACATCAGTTCTTGGAGCTTGCGAAGAGGATCGTGTTGGTTGTGGCAAATCCTCCCATTCCCCTTGTTCGTCGGAATACCGGCTATTGTTCAGGCCTTGTGAAGAGCTGGTTTCGTTTTCATCGAAGGATTCATTAATAGGGTTGCCACTACGATTACTTTGACCCTCGTCGTCAATATCATCAATTACGTCGAGACCAAGATTTTCAGAAACGTCATCTTCAAGTATAATGTGTTGCCGCTGTTTTCTACATTTCCAGAAATAATGGGTGGCAAAAATTAAGACTAGTTGCAAAAAGAAGAAGAATGTTGTTCCAAATGTCAGACAGGTTAAGAACCACTCTTTAAGCACCAACTGTACGTCAGTGAGTTCCTTTCCAATGTTCACCATTCCCTGTACCACTTCAACCAATTCTCCCCGTTGCGCCTTTTCTGGTGACATCAAGAGCCGGACCTTCACGTATCGTAAGGGGAATTCTGCGCTCTCTACAAAGTAACGATACGATGGAACGACAACCCTTCGATTTTCTTGGATGACACCAACCATGTAAGGAACAATACAGATACTCTTGCGAAAATTTGATATCCATAATGATTCAAAAGGAATCCTCGTCGTTCTCGTGGATGTTGCTAGTAGTTTCTTCGGGCTGTTATTGTAATGAGTGTTTGTTTCGCCTGTTTCAGACGACAGCAACTCCACAACGACATTAAACATGCCAATTGTTTTTCGATTTAAGTCTGATTCGGGTAGATCGAGTCTATAGGCGGATTAGTGTTGAAGTTTTATCTTATTTTATCGGAAACAAGATTTTATAAAAGACCATCTCATTATTCAGCTGAAAACTTACATAATTTCAATATAATGCGGCATCCCCTTAGTTAAAATATGTTTTCTAGTATTTAATCTTGGTACAATGTCTGGAATCTTGTGCTGCCAAGATTGATGAGTCGCAAATAGATCAACTACAGCAAACGGAGCTAATTCCGCGAGTTGTCGATAATTTTCGTCCTCTTGTTCTGATACACGCAACGGGGAGATGGACGAAGAAGAGGAAACCATTCTTGTTGTATTTGTATTCGTCGTATTTGCTGTATTTCTTTCACAAGTGTTGTCTACATATTTTGTCGCTGTTTCTTTTCTTGTCTGGTAGTCGAGACCAGTGTAGTCGAATGCTAGTATTTGGCTAGTATGAAGACCGGGCATGACTAACTTATAGAACACAAAATATTCACAGGCAGAAAGCACAATTAACAGCAATCCGAATACCCAAAGAAGAAGAAATCTACGTAGTAATGGAAATATTCCAACAAACGACCTCTCTCGTCGCATGTCCCGTTCTTCAAAGGTAAAGTGTGAAGATTGTCGGCGCCTTTGAATTGCTGATTCCGATGAGAAAATCAACGCCTCTTCCAACAGAAATCTAATAGTAGCTACATCGTTGTGACGACGGCGACGAAGATTATCATCATTGAGATCATTCATCATGACGCCCAGCCGCCCTCTCTACTAGTAGAAGTAGTAACGCCAATTAAAAAATCTTACGGGAGCTATGTCATATGCGTGCCCTTGGTTTTATTGTATTCTATTTTAATTATAAGCAACTGGCGACGTTTATCCCAAAGAGACAATATGTTATTTGAGGATTGAGGGATGTTTTGTTGACATGTTTGATTTTAGATTTGATTCATTCTTTTCTGCTTGTTACGTGTACAAGTATTTCATATTCGATCATCGTCTCATCTCTCAAGTCCGTGATCAAATCCAGTCCCGTAATGTTAATATAACGAAATTCGCGTGCGCGCAAAATCACTGCCTTCGCATATTTTTCGATTTCCGATCACCGTGAAAGATAGTAGGATTTTCTACCAAAAAACTAAATAATGCCCCCAAAAAATAACTACAGTAGTAAATACTAGTAAAACTATACATCGTTCACGAACCCTTATAGAAATGCATTGATCGATCATTCGAGTCGACCAAAGCTCGGGCCGACATGGTAGGTAAGTTCTATATATAATCTTGACTACTTTGATGCTGCTGGATAGTATAGATGAGATAGATGAGGAAAGATCAAAAGTGAATAACAACAACAACAACATACCAATAAATAATCGTACCATTTTTTTGCTTTTTTCTAGTCTCAGTTCATCCTCTTTGTCAGGATATTCCCCTGAAGATTCTCTCTGAATTGGACGATGGTAGTGATAATCGCAGCAGACAATGAAATAGTAATTATGGTACCCGACTGACCCCATTTGTCACAGTAGTTACCGATTTGGGTGGTGCACACAAGACATGGTTCAATCCTGGTAAGTTTAGTAGTTGGCTAGCTTGTATCTTTTTTCTGATATTGTGACAAAAGTCCCTGGAGATTAATTTTGATTATTTGTATTTATTTCTATCTAATACGTACAGCGGCCGACAAAGTTTTTGTCCCCTCAGATGTTTTACACAAAAAGGCTCGATCATGTGGCAGCACGGTCTTCCCATCCGAAAGGCCTTTTGGTGTTCCGACAGTGATAATAGAACCCATGGCAGCAACAAGGGTAGCTCAACCTCACAAAAAAAGTGCACAGTACAAAAGAACTGGGTTTAGATGAGCGTCCAACTGTTCTTGTTGTTGGCGGTGGTGATGGGATGGGTGGCATAGTTGACATGGAGAAGCGCTTGTTGCGGTGCGATGAGTCATTATAACATTTAGATTCTGAAATCATACCGGCCTATATTTATAAATTACTTGTAGGATGGGTAAAAAGTCTTTCGAACTTCGCTGGAGCAAAATTATAATGATTACTACTATAGTAACAGGTATATATACCCTTTCATTGATGTCTCATTGATAGCCGTTCATATTTCTTTGCAACCAATCGTATGTGGCAGTCCCCATGCTGGTGCGAGCTGCGTTAACGAGTTCCATGATAAATGCTTTTTGTTCCGTTGATCCTGGCGGGCCCCTCATTTTCAGTCTATTTCTTACTCCGTTCCCTAGCGCTCGAGCTTGACGAGGACTTTGCGTCATTGTCAACAGTGTTGCTTCCACCAATGATGCAATTTCATCCATGTGAGCCGCAGCACATGCAAACGCATGTTCAAACATGTGACAAAAGCGTACACCCAAGCCACCCTGATTGATATTCCAGCCCCCTAACACATCCCAATACTCATCAGATAACTTGAATGGTGCCTTTTCACTGAAAATGGGAACTTTGCACATTTTAGGGGTGTCACCTAGAACAAATCCAAAATCAATGTGAATAATGTTTCCATCGCGATCCATCAATATATTTGCATTGTGTCTGTCTTTGATTTGGAGTATGTAACAAATTACACTATATCCAACCAACGATCTTAGGAAGTTATCTTGAGCTTCCTCAAACGATAAAGTTCTTGATACTCCAGACCGTGTAGAAGTGGATTGTTTCTTATATTGACTGCTATATGTTGTAGGAGGCCCGTAGGAACGCTCAAAATAATCGCGTAAGCTCTCGAAATGATCCGTTCCCTTCTTCACCTCATCCACGCTCTTTGCATCCGATAAACACTCTACCAAACCAGCATCCCCTCCAACACACATGATAGTATATGGACGCATATGAGGGCGAAAAGGTTCGGGAATGTCTGTTATGAACCAATCATTTAATTTTGTGATGATTTGCATTACGAGGGCTTCTCTTCGAATGTCTTCTCCAGCTTTCATGATAAATGATGCAAGTCGCCATCCTTCGATTTTACCATACGGTGAAGCCTGTCTAATCTCTTCACACTTGTCGTCCCAAAGCTGTCCAAATATTCTATCTAGAAGTGCTTCTCTAGTAGAGATAAGAGGGCTAATTTGACACAAAGACCAAAATATAATTATGAGGTCAAATCATGGGTGTAAATATTACTGAATACTATTGGACGAGATAATACTACATACCTTTGTTCTGTTCCTTTTGTTGGTGCCTGAACAATCATACCATGATCGTTGTACATTTGTTGGTGCAATTGTTGATATTCGTTTTCGCGAACAGCATCATATGGATTGGTTGTAAAGACATCTTCAGGATTGTGGGAGTAAAACAAAGTTTCATTTGCTTGCCATCCTCCTCTTGGCATCTCCTTCGATAGGGGTTCCATAACGAGTTCTTTTTCTGCGATTGTCACACTGCAATGCTTCTTCGACTTGCGAGCGGTAGGTACTAGTAGCTCCGAAGGAATATGGTAATTCCTGAACCCTTGCTCGTGTATATTTGCTTCAGTTGCAGCTGCGTTGGACATCGCCGTAGCACTCATAGACAAGGCTTCCTCGATAGTTGCCCCGAGTCCAGGCGCACCGGAGGCATATAGTCGGGAATCATTTCCCCTCAAGTTAGTGTCTGCTACTTCTACACGAACGAGATAGGGACATCGTTCCCTTGACGCTAGAACACGAGACTCTTCTACTACAATATTCAGAATTTTTACAGATCCTTCATTCGTGATGTACTGAGTTGGTACTCCTCCAGGCCATATACTACTTTGCTGTTTCACGAATTGGTTACGACAAAGAAAAAGTTTGTTAGGCCAAGGGGGATGTTTTTTTTTTTGAGTTAAGATTTTGGTAAGCAACGGATCAAACATTACTAACCTTGGGATCTATAGGGAGATGGACCGAATACATCAACATATCTGAAGTGATATCTGATATCAAAGGCCAGTCATCAGGACTACGATGATCCTCAACATCCAGACTGACATCCCCGCACGTGATCATTCGTCTTCGTATTCGTCTATTAATTTCTTTTAAACTATCTTGTAGATATGCGTGCCGATGAACTATCGGAACGCCCCGCATATCAAGGGAAATTTTGGTGAGCCGATCAATAAAGTGCATCGTGTCCCCGAAATGGCTGCATCTTCGAAGACTCAAGCTCGATGGTAACTTGCTATCGTTTGGAATTTGACCATCTTCGTGAAGGTTCCCCTCGTTACGGTGATTATATTCCTGGTATTGATTAGGATCATGATAGGAAATATTTTCATCGAAGGGAACAGTAAACCCGAAAGCTGTAGCTTGTTCGGCATCTTGCAGTAAGTCAAATGATTCTTTCTTCCCTGACCCAATTTTCGCCAAGACAGCAGCTTTTTCTGCAGGTAGAACTATTATTAGTCTCCTTCCAGTCTGTTGTCTATGTTCAAAAAGAGTCTTCCAAGCTCTACCAACCTCAGCCTCTAGTAACCAACACATATCGACCCCCCAATTAGCGTCATCGACGCAGCGTCTGACAATCAGACGACGCAATTTGTCAACTGGATCAACTAGATTTGGATCAAAAGCGGGTGGAGATTTCAGGACGACCGATACAAGTTGCGGTAGAAAATCACGGATAACTCGTATTGTCTTTTGAGCGTCGTCAGCTTCTTCGGCGGAGGGTTTGGGTATTCTTTCTCCTTCGGATTCATCTATATCTCTTATTATCAAGCTTGTTGGTATAGCTGTGGTTGATCTTTTTCCGTATTCGATTATCGTTGACGGGAGGTCAAGCGGAGCCAGGTCTACGACCCTTCTTCCGTTTTTGGTCGAGGCAATTGAGATGTCATTCCTATCTTCTTTGGGTTTCTCCTTTTCCGCTGCCGCTGCCGTTATCGACGACGAAGACGATGGGTCATTATATTGGCGATTTTCGATGCCATCATATCTATTATCTTCTTCAGTATTAATTTCTTCTAATTTTGGAGAAGATAACGCGTCGTTGTTGATATCTCCTCCTACATGTTGATTCTCTTGTTGACGATAGCGTTCGTATTGCTCCAATGTTTGATCGGCTTTCTTTAATGAACTAGACAGTCGTTCGACCAACTCGGCTCTCATGGCGTCCATTATTAATAATCGTTGCGTTCCTGAAGGATACGATAGAATTCCTCTTAAGCATTGATCCCTCCATTCGTCTTCGCAATTAACACTGGTAGCAGTGGAAAGTGATGGCGGTGTCATTGATGTTGGACGTTGTTGTATTTCCACCGGATGGCGAGGTATATTATGTGTTGCTTGGTGTACCAACAATGAGGAGGATGACGACGTCGGGTAATCAGTATCTTGAATGTGATTATTATGTCTAACAGGTGCAACCGGTGGTAGTGGGATTCCGGGATTGTATGGGAGAGTTTGGACATCAGCGACATCTCTCACTAGATTACTCAAAAAGAGCCATCTCATCAAGAAGTTTGTCACATCAAACATGGTTGCGACTGTATTCGACAAATTTTAGTGTTATTCTTGACCTCGTCATTTCAGATTGCTCGAAGCAAGGTTGATTTTTTTGAGCTTTTCGATTGGGATAGCTCACCATGCAACATGTATCGATCTGTTAACGATTTATTTTTTTCTGTTCACTCATTTAATTTGACATTGATTGTGGGTGGATATTTTCGAATCTGTGTTTTGTCTTTGTTGCAAATTGAATCAATCAAATTATAAATTACACGTGTATCTATCTGCTCGTTACGCGGCGCTAGTGCTACTGTACAGTAGAATGATTTTTTTAAAGTTAATTTTTAGATGATTACCTTCTCTTTTTGAATGAATTTTCACCTTGTTGTGTCATATGTGTGATGAAAAA
Organism: Fragilariopsis cylindrus CCMP1102; assembly: GCA_900095095.1. Classification (NCBI taxonomy): domain Eukaryota; phylum Bacillariophyta; class Bacillariophyceae; order Bacillariales; family Bacillariaceae; genus Fragilariopsis; species Fragilariopsis cylindrus. The sequence goes on along the minus strand of FMBT01000233.1, from coordinate 10,783 downwards.
AGTGTGGACTATTTTACAACAATACTACTTTTGGCCCTTGGCTAACTACTAGGCTGTTCCACACCTTTATATTCATCTTGTTCTTTTTTGAAAACACAAGTTCTTCCTAAGCCTATAAGAGGATTTTCTGGTAACAGTTCCTTTTATATCTTTGTTATTAATCCATATCTTATTCTTGTTTACCTATATTGTGGTTGGATAACTATTGGATACTAGCTAGATGATTAGGATGCAAGAATATACCAAAGTTTTTATAATGACATTGCCAGACACGCTACTAGTGTAAAAATATCAAAATTACAGTAATAGTACTTAAAGCATGATACATCATCAACTATACTCAATTGTTTCTTATTGAGTTGGGATTTTGTCCTATTTTCTTGGAATGATTTCAATATCTGATCTTCCGTTTATCTTAAGAATTTCCAGTCAATGTTACTTTGATGTTACAATTGGGAACTGATTATTCATAACTATTCATTTACTGTTTAATTTAGTTTACTTTACGTTGGCTTGTGTGCTGTGTGCTGTATGCTGCTTCTAAAAGAGGAAGGACAGTGAGCGCACGGCAATAAATATCAATATCGACGAGGTTTTCTTTAATCTTGATCCTTCCTGTTGTGTTGTGGTACCGTACCTCTTGCTCATTTCTCGAAAAAGGAAAGCGCCGATATCTATCGTCGTCGTCGTATGAAAAGTAACCGGCAACAAAACGTCTGAAATTATTCGCAATATTCGTATTCATTGATAGTACAATTCGAGCCCCATACCATCATGAATTTCGTAGTCTTCCAACGTGATGTGGTCCTTGTAAACAGTGTACCATTTTTGCAGCTTGATTTTTTCTGGTCGAGTGCCCACTTGAGCTGCAACGAGTTTCTTCAGGTCGCCAATTGTATCATCTTCGTTGCACTTAACGCGCACTTTCTTCCCAAGCCTATCGTTCAGCACCACTTCGATCATGTTGATTTAGGAGTGTCTCGTAATAAGAAACTTGTTGGGGTTTTAAGTTTCAGGTTCTATGGTCCTAACGAGTCGATGAGTGTCTACGGTAGTCAGCAATATTTTATCTTGTCCTATCCCTTTCGATGGGGTCGATGTTGAATGATGAGAAATGAGAAATGGAATGGAGCGACACTTGGAAAAACTAAATTCAATTATTAAATTTCTCCCGGCCCCTCCAAATGCACGCACTGTTGCGCGCACAATATCCAATTCAAAACAAAAAAATTCAAAACAGCATTTGGAGAGGCCTGCGCTTAATTTGAAACAGTTTTTGCTGCACGTAGTATGATGGTCCGTACCATTCCATTTTGTTACCGGTTCAAGGTATTGTACAAAAGAAATCGAATCAATTCAAACACAGATACACAGTAACAAAGAAACAATATTTTTGATGCTATCAATGCCCTGTCGATGGTGTTTGTATATTGGTCGAAACAAAACCAATTTACCGTCTAGTAATACCTTGATGCAAATTTTGTGCTACTGATTGATTAGTACCTCAGCGACCCTCGTTCAACCAATCAACAGGATTGTAACAAAACAGGATATCTATCTACACAGCATTCTTTTTGAAAGAAGAAATTGATATAAATACACGCTACTATAATACAGTGACAAAAAATTGGTTCGAGTTCTTCTGACAATCATAGCCACTACGCAAAGTATCAAGGCTGCATTGTCCCTAGAGATTTCCCTGTCAAATCCTTCACCGTCGTGTAACTTTCTACTTTCGAATATTGCAAGAGCAAAGGATTATACCATGGCTACTGTTGTTGCGTCTTCTTCTCCGATGAACAAGGAAGAATCGGTTCCACACACCAACACCACAAAGAGTGCATGTTCTACTGCTATTGTTAATACTACAAGTAATGAGAACCCCGTTCCTTCGATAACCTTGTCGATCACTCAAGATGACGTCAAGCGTGTTCTGGAAGCAAGTGAAGCCTTGACCAAAAAACTGTATGAAATGCAGCAGCGAGAGGAGGATAAGAATATGGCGTCACTGCCCGTTCTGAAAGATGGTGATATAAGTAGCAGTAGTAGTAGTGACACCCTATCAATGATGAATGGCATTACCGCAATAGACGAGAAGGACAATGGTGACGTAAATGATTCACCTGGTGAACCTCCTCTTCGAACTGTTTCTACCTCGGAGGACGAAGGAACGAAGACTTGTCCTGGGATTGTTGCCTCCTCCAAAAAAGAAAGCAGCAACGATAACAGTAATTGCAACCGATCCTTGGATGAACTTATATACGACGCTGCTCGGCAATGTGATAATACTATGTTACAATCTTTTCTGGAAAAAATGAAACATTCAGGATCGTCTCCACGAGAAATTAGAGCCGGTGTAATGGTATTTTCAGATATGGACTTAAATTCGAAAATCAAACAAATCTTTGACGTTCTTGGTGACCAAAGGAGAGGTGAATGGACTTCTGATATGGATGAAACGGAAACTAATGGGGAGGATGAAGAAAAAGACGAAGAAAAGAGTCTCACACGTGACGGGGCACTTTCACTCTTCCGGGCAGTCATTGTTGCTATATCGTCATGTATTCATAAGAACGCGGAGGTGCAAATCGATATGGGGAATAAGCCGAACGGAGAGCAACCAGAAGCCAAACGGAGGAAGCCTAATACTCCTGAAACCGATTGGAAGAAGAATATTGTTCCGGATATTCATGGTATTTTAAATGGCACAGGCTCCGTACCGTCACTTAAGGCACCCACCGTGTCTTTTGACAATTCGATAATCGCAACTCTCAAAGAGGATGGTGACTTAGAAATATCATCGGTGCGCAAAGAATTTGAGGAAATAGCAATATACGCAACGGACCGTCTAATCAAGTACACTCAAAAGAAGTTAGGGAATATTGATAAGAGCAGCAACATCAGCGATAATATACCGGTAGTCGTCACCTTCGGCATCTTCCAGAGTTGGCGAAAAGCAGAGGGGGCTAGAATAGCTCCTTGGCTGGATCTACTGAACCTTTCAAGGTGGAAGACACCCCAGCGATCTACCGAGAGAAGTGCTGGTCCACCACAAACGCTCCACCAGTTACAGCAGCCTACCAAACAGAAGCAGGGAACACACCATACACTTTCTCAACCAAAACTCGAGTCCGAGGAAATCAACAATAGTTCACTTCCTACCAAACAGAAGTCGTCTATCCAAGGAGGATCGCTGGATTTATTGGAAAGGAATGAAAAGTCACAGGATCATTCTGAGCCGAAAAAGAAAATTGAAGATGTCACGTCGATCGCAAACCCACTAACACAGATTTCTTGCCAAACTCCACACTACGTGAGCAACAAAGCAAGTAGGACTGTTCTTTCTTTTGACTTTTCTGGATCTTTACCTGAGGATGAAGAAGGTGATAGCACGTTTTGTATAACCATAACAGAAGAAAATCTCAAAACCTTCCGTAGTTTAGTAGAAAGAACGGGTCTAATCAATCGATCGAGCCACGAAATAACTACAATCCTACTACAAGCGTCAAAGGATCGTGACCACGAAGGGGATGTGAAAAAAGTTATCTCGATCGAGCGTTTCCACACTTGCCTACACCAACTTTTGGGGTCTGGTTCAACTCGAAGACTTTCGAAGATCGATGGGGATATATTTTCTTCCTGCTTTGTAGACTTTTTCGGTTGTTTCAACTCGGGCATTCCACCTCTTGAATCCCGAGAGGCGTTTACTTATGAGCTTGCTGTTGGATTCTGTTTTCTGTGTGCCGGGAACAAAAGCTCTAAGCTGGCAACTGGATTCGAAATGCTCGAGAAACAAATAGGGATGGGATTGACGAGCAACCAACTCGTTCGCTTCTTAAGATCATACTTAACTATGTTGGCCGGGATATCGTTCTTGACCTCATCATCGGATGGTATAATGAAGCCTAAGTTGAACGCAGCCACGCGTAAGTTGATGTACGCCGCCGTTGAAAACGGAGCGAGATGGACGTTAGGACATTACCTCAAAGATGTGGGTCTACCAGAAGATGATGATAGCCAAGCAAGACACACATTCGAGTCATTTGCTTCTTGGTATTCTAACGGAGGTTTCAATACCGCACCATGGCTCGAACTTCTTGATTTGAAGAAGCTTCTCTCCTTAGTAATCGGAGACGAAATGAATCCGAAGTCATCTACGCCGACACATGACGCACTTCCAATATTTCCTGGACGGCCGAAGACTGCATCCCCAGGATTCATTTCACCTCGTCCCAGCCATTCTCATCTTTCTACTAATCAATATCGGCATTCACACAACGTTACAAGGCATGTTCACAGTTCAAGTGGTCCCCTCCTTACACCATTTGGCCATTCCCGTCCCCCTCCATCGGTTCAGGTGTTGTTCACATTCCCTCTAGCGAATCAGTGCTCTCTAGTTGTTCTGAAGGAAGATGCGACTTACGTTCGAGGGGTTGTTGATCAATTAGGATTGCTGCCTTTCTCTCCGGAGGAGGTATGGTCGACTTTGTACAGTGTCGCATTGAAACGACCAGGATTGAACATGCCAAAGAAACACCTAAAAAGTGCGGCAATGTCAAAATCTATGCTGCTCGACAAGTTAACTTTTGTGGAATACATGCACGAGACTATTCAAAACAAAGTAAAAGCTAGTAAAAAACGAAGTTCTAGTGGTCTTTCAAAATCATTATCTGATACTCGGGACGTCCTTGCTAACTTTTTTCGGAGCTATGATCTGGTTCAGATTGATCAAGTTTCCTTGAACGAATTGATGGGTGGTTTGACCTTGCTATGTGGAGGAAAAAAATCGACGAAATTATCTTTCGCTTTCAGCTTGTTCGATCGGCGTCAAAAAGGAAAAAAGAAAGGAAAGAAAGCCCTATCAAAGCCAAATTCATTGGATGGGGAAGAACTTTTTCTGTTCCTTCGATCATTTTTGATTGTTACATTTTCATGCTGTCGGCAAAGCTGGGATTTATCGGATGACGCAGTCAATCGGTACATTGCGGATACAGCCAATATGGTCACAGATGATGTTATGAGATACCAATGGCGGAAGCGGAAGAAGGAACGCGTGGACTTTGATGAATTCGGTCAATGGTACAACGAAGGGGGTTATGAGACAGCGCCATGGTTGGAACTACTCGATTTGACAAAATGGGTACTTGTCGAAAACTTAGATTCTTTGGAAGAAAAAATTCCGCCGAACTCACCTGGTGATACCCTTGGACTAGAGATATCTGATCCGGGCTGTCCACCAGCACCTCCCGATGCGGAAGTCGATGCATCGTTCTTTGATGACGATGATGCACACGCTATCATGCCGATGGATATGATGGATGAAATGGACTTGCTCTTGATGCAACAGCCGTCTCAAGATAAGGAAGATGCTGTTCTCTCTAAGCTTGTAAGATCATTTCCGTACTCGCCGAAGCCGTCACCCAAAGCTAAAAGTCCTCCACGAAACTCTAACCCTTTGAAGTTTCATATAGTAACAGACGACAGCCAGGACGGTTATTGTTTCTCAGTGAGCCAGAAGCGCCTATGTCACCTACGTCATGTGTTGTGTGAAAGTGGTCTTCCTAAGATAGATGGTGAAAAGGCTTCGAAAGAAATTCTAGCTAAAGCATATCGGGATGGTAAATCTAATTCTCGTAACTCCCATTATGTTACCAAGGAGGGCTTCGATTCGGCTATGCGTACAGTCATCGTAAGTAGAAATATGAGCGTGGATACACAACGAACTTTATCTAATTTGTTGAACGATATATTCATGGCGTTTGACTATGATGGAACCGGGAAAGCCAATGCCTTTGACATCGCTTGCGGTTTCACTCTCCTTTGTCAGGGCAAGAAAAGTGACAAACTGGAGTATGCATTTGAGATACTGGACAGAGACAAAGGGGGATTTCTGTTAAGCTCAGACGTAACTCGATATCTACGCTCGTTTCTTTTGGTTTTGGTAAAGATTACCTCGTCTAGTTCGTTAGATTCTGACTTTGTTGACGACGTTATGACGTCAATGAGTGGTGAAAAATGCGACAACTCGATCAGCACTATATCACGAGCTGTCGACATGGGATGTCAATGGGCTGCTCAAAAAGCTATGAAGGGTAGTCGTGGTATTCGCGACACGATTAGTTTCGACGATTTCGCAGATTGGTACACGCGTGTAGGGCACAGCAATATTCCTTGGGTAGAGCTATTGGATTTAAACAAGTGGATCATCAGCACCGAGTCGAGATAATATAAAATATAATAGATGTATCTTCTTTTATTTAATCCCGTCATTCACTAGTATATTATATATTACATAGAATTATTGTATTTTTTCTTCAATTATTGTATACTGTTTATGAAAACCCGTCAAAAAAGAAACCACACAAGAGTTAATAATTCTTTAAATATCGGTACTGTTTAAAGATCCCCTGCATCCCCACTTGCCTTCGCATCTATCTGTTTGATTAGTAGAAAAATAAGAGCTCATATGCCGTAATATATCATATATTATATGCAGTCTGTATATCAACAAGATGATTTTGGTATGCTTTCCAATTATGCCAGTTGGATTAGATTGCAACTACTGTACAGTGTATACACCACAGCCACGACTACAACTGAGGAGGTACCATCTCTGTAGTCATGTCGAGAGTTCCACCATCTTCGACACAACAAATCACTTCCAATGCTTCAAATAGAAAATCATTTATTTGCTGATTATTTAATCGAACGACGACTTTAGATTCTTCCGTAATTGCATCTTCGACGTGTGCATCTGGATCTTCGGTCGGTACAATAGTAGTGTCATTTTTGACGAATAAATGATCTGTTTGTATCTTCTGGCTCTGGCTATCATTCTCATCAATTTCTTTTGGATTGCGATTGTTGTCATTATTATTGTTATCATTATTTAACTGACTTCTGGTAGATGTGGATGGTACATTCTTGCATTTCCCTTCTCTTCTTGATGATCGTCTTCTCCGACTTGTTTTCCTATCTTGTAAGGAAACTTGTAAGGAAACTTCTACGTCGTAGTCTTTGGCATAATTTAAACTATAATTCTTATTGTTGTTGCTGACATCTCCGCGACTACACGTGCTGTTTGTACCCGCACTACGGTTATTTCGTTGTCCTTTGAATGACGAATTAGGTAATTTGTCTGAGTTAAGAGAGTCAAGGGAGTTTTTCTTTTTGATTCTACTACCAAGTCTTCCTACAAGTGGGATACGAGCATTTTCTTTAGTACTTGTATCTTTGCCTTTGACTTCACGACGAAGCTTTGACCAAGAGCGTCTTCTCGAAGTTGGAAATTCGTTTACATTAGCACTACTACTGTTACAGCCGGTATTGGTCATTCGTTTGTCATCTTCAAGAGAATCGGACATGATGGCATCCCACGATTTCTGAGCCAAAAACGTATTGCCCCTTTCGACCTTAATGAACGTTGGCATCGATATTACACTGTGTAGTGACGACGATCTGGTCTCGCTATCATTGAGTTTGACATCGCTGGAGACGCCCGTTTCTCCCGCAGAACGCAAGCTCGAAATCCTGCGACCCATTTCAACAGCTGAGTTAGTTCCGAATTGTTGCAGACTGAGGAGACTCCCATTGCTGCGTTCAACTGTAGTCAGTGCATCGAAGAGAGTATTTTCAATCGCATCTGCTTTTCTATCTTCGTTGTCATATGTATCGCCGTACGGGTAATCTGAGTGAAACTCCTCCTCGTCCTTGTCGATGATTCGGGCTTTGAAATGGTTCTCTTTCCGCGAAGGCAGCGGCTTGGAAAATTTCATGATGAAATATCGTCCAGTGTATGGTTTCGTATCAAACGCAATGCGAAAACTGAAAAATGGCTCTAGCTGTCGACCTATGGTAACGTAATGACGAGTAACGTTAGGCATAGGAGCAGTAGCAAGTTATGTTTTGTAGCTATATTTTTTCCTAGATAGCTCGTTTTTGCCGCACTTATTATTAATTAATGTTTAAGAAAAAAAAAGTTTTCGAATGTTTCAAATTTCAGTTGTGTGTTGGAAGGCGCTTTGAAATTTGTTAATTAAATGCTGAACGGAAACAAAACATATGTTAAGTACTTTAAAACTAGAGTACACATTAATTAAACATCAATCAACATTTCAAGAAATACTGTTCCTTCTATATTGACAATGGACTTGGACAGAATTCAATTAGATACAGCATCATAATGTGACTTAGAGAAAAGGAGAGGAATATGAGTGTTTCCCAATCAGATATGAAGTAAGGAAGCGCTGATTGATCCTCTGGGATCCATGCCAGCTCTGATTAACAACAACAATTTTTCTACCAACTTTTGGACAAAATGAAAGAGCCACATGTATACCTCTTGTGGTGAGATGACAATGATGTAAACAGTGATGCATTCTTCACACCTTTATTGTTTAAAATTATAAAACATTCAATAAAGCTGTTAATGCTAGTGACTGCCAATAGCACCATTTGTTTGTATTTTCCTCATTATATGATCACACAGCACTTGATGTGATGAACATGTTCTGCAAGGAGGGGGGAAATGCCATTATATGTTACATTCCTCCACCACAGGAGGAAAAATTATGAATGAATGATTTTGCTCTGTGTTGCGAGCATTAATATCACCAAGGGAAGGTAGAAGTAACAGAATTTCTAACCATTCTTCTTGATAGTACACATAATAATGCAACCTTCCATTATACCACCATCATATCAACATGACAAAAGTCAAGGATCCACAAATGAGGCATCAAGTAAAATTGCTACAATTGAATGAACATTGTTACTGCTTGACATTGGTGGGTGTCCTGTTCGAAGGGACAAAATGCTGTCAAAGCTGCTCCCTGTATGTAATAGCCAACATGATTAAAGGACCCAAGATCATTAATGTTCGTTACCATCAGTGCAGTGGAAACAATAAGTCGATTGACCTCAAGGATACTTTGAAATATCTGCATTATCAACATCTACTGGGTGTCAATGGCACAGTACTAGTAGTAGAAACATTATACTACAGTACTACTGCTACACCACACAAGTAGTTTGCTTCACACCCATTATTTCTACTACTGTAGTAGGCTGTTTTGAGACGCGCGCACGATTGTGAAATCTAAATAGATCTAAGCATAGTTAAATTTTTCACTTCGAAACACCCGCATAAATACCGTATTCGAGTTTAAACATCACACTATACATCGACGTACAAGCTCCTGTACGATAATAGTTCCGGCACAATATCGTTTAGCCAGATTTAGTAACATCCAAGCAAAAACACGGAATCAGTCGTTCAAAACTCAAAGCAACACGTACTTGTGCGGTAGATGCTCGTAACAACAATTAATTCTAAAAAGCACCCGAGTCAAAGAATAAGAGAGGCAGGTCGTGGTATGAGATTTAACGTTACTTCAGAACAAACAAATTAAATCAATTCATTCTTGTCGTCCACCACTTCACATCTATTATAGCATCTTCGTCTATGTTTCGGATGGAAAGAACAACATTAACGACTAGAATAGCGGTAATGACGTTGATCGTAACGTTCTCCTCTTGCGTATGTCGTGAATATACATTATTTGTTTCTGGATGGTGTGGTAGGGTAAACGGCGGTAATATTATAAAAAGTCGTTATAAATCTCGCCTATCAGCAGCAACAATACAATCGTCATCGTTTCATAAATCAAGTCGACAATTTCACAAACAAAAATCAGGTAACCAACTTCGATTGTCAGCAACTGCTTTTCAGATTGAAGGTACAACGAATTTCAACCGCATTTATCGTGACAGAAAAAACCCAATAAGTGGCATCAGGAATTTGAGTTCCAACCTCAAGGCTGAACATAATGAAGAAGTTGATCATGCATGCAATAGTAGCTATGAACGCAAAAATAAAAATAAAAGCAGGAACAATAGCAGTGCCAAAGCATCAAGTATTACCCCTCCCGCTGATGTTAGTGCTCGAGAAACGGTTGGAAGTGTCTTAGGCCTCGACCCAGAAATGGTTGACATATACGAGCGGACAGACAAACGACGTCAACAAGAAATGGAGAATGAACTCGAAAAGAAGGGCTTCCTTGCCAATGACCTCAACAGCCCATTTAGTAACCGAAATTTTATTGAAATGTTCCGTGGATCAGCAAACTACATAGCATCCCATCGCAATACATTGGCAGTATTTCACATTCCTGGAGACTTGATGGATGAGAATCCGAAGGGCTTTCGAGATCTAATGGATGATATTTCTCTATCATGGCTATTGGGGATGAAGATAGTCATTGTTGCGGGATGTCGATACCAGATCGATAAAAGATGCAAAGAAGATAGTCAACTTAGAAGTGAGCACATGGGTATGGTGGTAACAGACAAAGAATCGCTGAGAGTCGTTAAAGAAGAAGCGGGATACGTTCGATTTGAAGTGGAGCGTCAACTCGCACGTGCTCTCAAAGGAGGGTCGTCGTGGGGAACTAGTAGGAGCAGTAGTAATGGAACCGATGAGGTCGATGTTGGTGAGGGAAATGTAGTTTCGGGAAACTTTTATTCAGCTCAACCCTTCGGCGTCTTAGACGGAGTTGATTACGAGTACAGTGGCTTCGTTCGGCGAATGGAAACAAAAAAGATCCACCAGGTTCATCAGAATCGCGATATTGTTCTCCTGACCTCGTTAGGTTTCAGTCCTACCGGAGAAGTTTTCAATGTCAATTCGGAATACCTGGCTTCGTACGCTGCAGGTGAGTTATTTAAGAGAAAAAAGAAAAAAAAGAAATATATATATATATATATATCTATTTACTCATTATTC
>FMBT01000138.1:0-29876 GCA_900095095.1 Fragilariopsis cylindrus CCMP1102 | reverse complement strand
CAAAAAAATCTACACCGGTATGACGTTACAGAATCGAACGATAACACCGGTAATGATATCACCGGAGATAGACAATCTTCTACCAATAGACGATGATTTTGAAGAAGAATCGATTACGTGTACTACTTGTACAGCCAGCAATATCAATAATTCTACGGAAGAATTAATTATGGAACAACGTATACGTATAGCTCAAGAAACATGCCGTCAAAGAAGAATGTGTACCTACTTTTTACTTACAACATACCTTATCATCGCGATTTTATATTTCCGACGTCGTCATCAACAAAAAAATTAACAGAAAAAACTGCGGCAACGATCGTGATAAACAAAAAGGGACGACACAAAAAATGAAGAAGAAATCAATTTTTTCTGGTCTCATTTTTGTATAGCGAAATTTTGATGCAACACCACGATGGATACGATTTTTTTGGACGAGAGAATCTCTGAAAGTAATTCCATGTCACGTTCCCTTCTAAATGAACATCCTTAAATCGAATCGGAAAAAAGGTCAGATTCCTAAAAATCATGAAGCTCATTACGTCGTCACCTTCGTCATCATCTAAGTACTGGTACGATGCTGCGTCCGAGACCATTATCGATGGAAAAAAGAAAATAGAGGAAGAGAAGAAAAATGATAAAGATGATGATTGAACGTAAAAGCAGAAGTTTCGGTCATAGAAATACGATGGAATATTGCCATCATTTGATATATATTTTCCGACACCAAAGACGATGTATCGTTTCTCTAACAAGGGATTCAAATTACTCTCCATTGTATCATTTCACAAAAGGGTAGACGTATATATCTAGCAATTTGTTCATTAGTAAGTCGTCCCATATACATGAATATTCGTAGAATCCATTCTTTTATATATAAATCATCCTATAATTTGTTTCTATTCCAACAGATAAGTCTATAACATTATAGTTCATTATAGCAAGCAGGTACTGTATATAATTGTGTCCTAATTTGAGTGCTACTGTTGCTGCAGTCTTTCAATGAAAAACCAAAATAGTGTTCTTCTCACATTGCACTTTGTGATAAATCACTCTGTGTAAAAGATCTGCAAGTATTTTTTGCAACCTGATATGATGCATAAGGGGATATATAGTATGTCCTGATAATAGATATACCATTTTGACCATAGTTGGAATGGGTGCGTACAATGTAGTTTGTGTGTGTGCGTGTGTGCGTGTTTTATTAGAGCATTTAGCAAGAGCAAATTCGGGGGAGATGGGAATTTATTATTTATTTTCGCTTTTCAGTAAATAAGCCGTCTTGGCTATTCACTTATTCACGAATGGATCTTTTGAAAAGCAAAATACATTAGATTGCATGATTCTTTCTTCTTTCCATCTCTTTTCATTCATTCCTTACAACATGATTGTATCTCTCTGTTATGATCAATCATTTATTACTTCTTGTTGCTATTCAGTTACTAATACTATAACTTGTTGCTGTAGTTTTTTATTGAACTGGGATTTTTCTAGTTTCGAATTGCTAATAATGAAGATCTTCCGTTCTAATTTACATCATCATCGTCATCATCATCATTATGATACTAGCATGTCACCATTTCTATCGATGATCGCTGTTGTCGTTTTTGCATCTTGTATAACGCAACGAATATCGGCAAAGCCATTGTGGTTAAATGTTTGTACACAGGTTAAGACTAAGACACTGCCTTTTTGTGACACGAAAAAGAATCTAGATGAGAGAATTCACGATTATGTGAAACGTATTCCAATAGAAATCCAAATTACTATGATGGGGAATAATGCTTCTGGTTATGACGACCTTATGATTCCTCCATATCAATGGTGGTCGGAAGGTCTTCATGGTCCTCTTGAACCATGCGTTCAATATGAAGATGTATGTGCATGTCCGACGAGCTTCCCTTCGCCATCTGCTATGGGCAATGCTTTTAATCGTACATTATATCGTCTTGTTGGTGGTGCCATCGGAACTGAAGGAAGAAGCATATCTAACCTTCGTAAGCATGACATGGCTATTGGAGATGGGCTAACATATTGGTCCGTAAATACTGTTTAAAATATAGAAAAAGTGACACCTTCATTGACGTATTTTCAATTTCTACTATTCTCTCATACCCTCTCCCCTCTCTCTCTCTTTAAATCTATAGGTCACCCACTATTAACATGCAACGAGATCCACGTTGGGGTCGAAATCAGGAGGTCCCAGGTGAGGATCCGTACTTAACAAGTCAGTATTCAAAAGCGTTCGTAGAGGAAATACAAGGGACCGATGCTGATTCTATTAGTAGTAGTAGTAGTAGTAGCAGGCTTCGATTAGGTGCCTGCTGTAAACATTTTCTAGCAAATTCCTTGGAACATTGGGGGAATTATAGTCGACACAATTTTGATGCTCAAATCGATCAAGAAGACTTGCATAACTACTATTTACCGCCATTTGAAGAATGTGTCAAATCAAAGGCAGCTGGTGTAATGTGTTCGTACAACGCAGTAAATGGGGCTCCTGCCTGCGCCAACCCTTGGCTACTGCAGCAGGTGCTGAGAGAGAAATGGAATTTCACCGGGTGAGTAGATAACTACCTTTACGATGATACATGTTAAATTGGTGATAATTCGAGTTCCTGACAATCTTCGTTCTACAATCTCTTGTGTTTTGCTGATGCAGATATTTGGTAACAGACTGTGGAGCATTGAGCGATGTTGTTCGCGGCCATAATTTTGCCACTGATGATACACAGACATCCGTAAGTAAGATAGTACCATTTTTCTCCACGAATGTTGTTTTATATTTGCATATTATATGCTATGATACGAGGTCTGACAGTCAGTGTCGACTGCATTTTACAACTCTCCCCTCTCCGCTTTGTTAACGAAAACAACACGGTTTGTTCAGGCAATGGCAAAGAATGCGTCTGTTGATGTCAACTGCGGAAACACCTTCGGTGTTGGGTTACTAAAAGCGCACAATGAAGGGCAAGTCACGGGAGCCACCATTAATGAATCGTTTGAAAGAATGGCAAGAATACAATTTCGTCTGGGTTTGTTTGATTCTCCGAAGAAGGATAATCCGCAGGAAGATATTGCCTCAATTGGGTCTCCACAGCATCGTCAATTGGCTTTGGAAGCTGCATTGCAGAGCATCGTACTACTGCAGAATAAAAATAATTTACTACCTCTTGATGTAAACGAAAAGAAGTCTTTAGCTGTCATCGGTCCTCACTTTAATGCTACAAAAGGACTTTTTGGCAATTATCATGGCTCTCCATGTAAGTGTCGCAGTGATGGAAATATGGACGACGACTTTTCTTGCATCGAAACGCCATTACAGGCTATTGAAAGGATGAAATCTCCCGATCAAGTCAAGTCACTAATGGGATGCGACATCGCCGGAAAAGATGGTAGTAGTACGGACATTGAACGGGCCAAAAAGCTTGCCCAGGAATCTGATATTGTGATTCTCCTACTAGGACTAGATCAAAGCCAAGAAAAAGAAGAATTGGATCGATACGAAACGACTTTACCAGGTTTACAACCGAATTTGATGGAAAGCATATTGGATGTGGCCGGTGAAAAGACTATCATTGTTTTGATACATGGCGGTAGTGTTTCGCTAGGCAATGCACGAAGCAAGGCAGGTGCAATTGTATCGGCTGGATACGGAGGCGAAGTAGCATCGGATGCCATCGCGAGTGTATTATTTGGTTACTATAATCCGACTGGAAAACTCGCAGCAACTATGTACCCATCATCCTTTGTTCATGAAATACCCCTAACAGAAATGGGGTTAAGGGTTGGTGTTGGAAGAACTCATATGTACTACCAGGGAAATCCTGAGTTTGCATTTGGACATGGTCTTTCGTATAGTAAATGGAAAATTGAATGGATAGATGATAGCGATAGCTATGTAGAGGACAGCAATCAGAATACTCCTCCTACCTTAAAATTACACGAATCTATATCGACAAGACTACAATTATCGGTTCAGAATGTTGGTCCGCACACTCCTGGTAGTAGCCAAACGTTACTTTTGTTTTGGCGTCCTTTCAACGGCATAAACGAAGATGCATCTTCTGATTTTATCCCTGTCGACAGAAATGAGAAGAGAAAGATTAGACAGAAATTGATTGACTTTCAACAAACAAGCTTCTTGGACATGGGCAATCAGAGACGATAGAATTCGAACTGAATTGGAAGGATTTTGCCATGTGGGACTCCACGAACAATGCTTCATTAGTATCTCCTGGAAGCTACGAACTGGTAGTACAAGTAGCTGATACTCACATGATACGGCGTTTGGAGGTGGTATCTTCACTGAATATTCAAGAGGATGATGCATTTTCACAACAGCTGAGACACTCAACAACACTATCTTGATATGATTTTGAATTCAGAGATAGAGAGAGATAATGCAAATCTTGATAGAGTCTCATACTATAAGAACCAGCATGCATACCTAACAATAACCTAAGTCTACTATTATATTCAGCTATTGATATTTGAATAGAATGACTGTCTAAAATGAGATCAATAGTAAACCGGTACTCTCTCTTTCTCTCTCTCCCTCTAAACTACTAGGGTAGGAGTGGTAACACCGAGCATAGAATCTCGTGTAACAAGTTGTTTCAGTTCTTCCTCTGACCAGCTCTCTGTACCTTTCGGTCTCTGTGGGAGGACTAGATATCGATGGTCAGCAGTAGAATCATGGACTCGAACCTTTTGATTGTTTTCCAGTATTGTTCCAAATTCTTTCAGCACCTCTCGAGGTTCTCGAACAGCACGAGAACGAAACTCACTGGACTTGTACCAAACCGGAGCTATACCCAACAAGCCCGATGGGTAACAGCTGCATAAAGTACAAACTATAAGATTATGCACCGTGGGTGTATTCCGTACTACAGTGAGTACAGTAGAAGCATTAGGATTGGAGGTTTGAATGCCAAGTTCTAAAGCTGCACTAGCCGCATCAGCGAGTAAATGTTCTTCAAACGTCGGATCCATCCATGCCTTGACGATTAAGATTCGTCCAGTTAAGTTCCTACCAGCGGATTCCAGACTTTCTATCATGGACCTGATCTCATCCCTCGAAGCAAGTTCTTTGTCTAACACAACTTTTAGAAGCGCCAGAAATAAGTCTTTCCCTCCTCTTGGAGGTCCTTCACTTTCTACAGCCCGTTTCTCTACTTCTGGACGTGCGTAGTGAAAATGGTCATCATCATCATCATCATCATTGTCGTCGTCGTCGTCGTCGTCGTCGTCGCGATGATTATGATGATGACTATTATCATGATGAGAACAATCGTTACTATCATCATTATGATCCAAGAGTTCTATGTTTTGAAATTCGTCATGACCGGAATCTACATTCGATGCTTCTAACCAGTGTTCATAAATTTCTATACTCAATGTATCATTTATCATTTTTTGTTCTGACCACAAATCTCGCATCGACATTTCCTAATAAAAGAGGGAGGAGAAAAGACAGGAAAAAACAAATACGAGAAGAATAAAATTAGGTCACATACGTAATATAGCAAAATAGCTGCCATTCACTACCATATTTCTTCAAGCTACGAAAGAAAGGAAGAAAGTAACCAAAAACGTAGCATAGAGAAACAATATTGTAGCTATGATATGTTCTTCAACTACTACTGTTCGAACGTACCACTCTATACAACCAAATTGTAGGAGATTCAATACCAAAAGCTAACAGTGATGGATCACTAAACTTTCCACAGACGTCCACTATCCTTCCATTCACACCATACACATAACCGGGAGTACGAATATGTGGTCGTCTCCATTCCACCCCATCTTGATAGGACTTTACACGAATAGTATCTCCGGAAGAAAATAGTGGCGGTGATGGTGGTGCTGTAATGGTTGGATCTTGTCGTCCTGTTGTTGTTGTTTGTTGCAATGACCAGGACGACGAATTATTATTATTATCATCTTTGCTGACCAAACAAAGCCTCCCTTAAATCACTGTCGGAAATCATACCTTGATCCATCAACAGTGTGACCATAGCAGCAGTCCATCTTCCATAATAACTCCATGTTGTATATTGTGTAGGTGTTAAGTTTTCTACTGCACGTCGTAGCTGATCAGTTTTCAAGACACCCTTGGAAGCTAGGACCGCAAACAAGGCATGGCATTGTTGTTCCCATGCTTGTAATTTTCGTTATTATCAATAGGTATAGCGCCGTTATTTTCTTTATCTTTTGACCCACCCAAGTCATGAGGTAATGCTGCATGTTGTTGATAAGAATCTTGTGTCAGTGAGGAAGTACTACTAACGAAACGATGTGACATAATGGTATTAGTAGTCGGATAGGAAGAATCAAATGAAAAAATCCTATTAGTGTGCAAGTTGGGCAACCACTGCCACACCCCAACACCCAGTCGGCGACATGTACTTGTACCACGGCGAGTAGTAGCAAAATGCTGAAGAAATCTCTTGGGGGGTGTTCTAATAGCCGATATCATTGTTAAAAAAATTTGGTTACAGTTATCACTACCATCACATGTGCATCGAAGTTATGGTATCTTCGTCGGCTACATTGTACAGTATGTTGTATGTACAATTCGACAATTCGACAATAATTGAAAGGACGAAAGAAAAGAACAACAAAATAGAAAAGAATCTTTTGTTGTTCCTCCTCAATCCACGTTTGAATTTGACTACTTCGAGTTAAATGGAGACCCTTAAATAAAGTCATCCGAAGTATTAAGTATTATTAGTGTAGAGATAGATGACTTTAAAAACTTTAAATTCGACATTTTATAAAGAAATATATAAAATACTACCACTACATATTCAATATATTCAATATCAACGCGACGAGCGACGAGACATCATCCGAAATAGAACACAGCTTGGTTATTGTCATCTACAGTACAGTAACATCATCACATCATATATATCTCGACCGCATTTTTCGTGCTAATAATAAATCATGAAGAAAATTAAGAAGAAGCAGGAAAAAAGGAAATTAAAAGAAGAAAGGAAAAGTTTGATATCAGAAACAATTGACGGACTTTCTATCATGACTAATCAGTTAAGTGGTAATAGACGAGAGAATGAGGATGATGACGAAGAAATGGATGGTCTGATCCGTACTACAAGTAGTAGTGGCGGAAGAAGCAACACTACAACAACAAGACACACAAATACTAATTCGAAAGTATGGAAGATATTAGCATTTGTCTTATTTGCAATATTGATTTTATTTGCCACGGATGTTATCGAATTTAAAGAAGCTACTCACAGTAGTAGTATTCATAGTGGTCACCAATAAAAATTCGTCGTCGTCCAGAAAACGCAATGATCGATGGTTCTATCGAACAAAAAGAAAAACCAAACGTTGTTGTGACTATACCGAAAAATCGAATACAGAAAATACGAAAGTAGAGGAAGAATTGGTCCAAAAGAAAGCAGAAGAGGAGGAAGCTGCTGCTGTCAAAGCACAAATAGACACAGAGGCCGAGGCAAAGAAGAAACTAGAAGAAGAGGCTGCGGCGAAAAGAAAGTAGAGGAGAAGGAGGCTACGGCAAAAAAAAATGCCGAAGATGATGCAACCGCAAAAGCAAAAGCAGACGAGGAAGCAGCTAAAAAGAAAGTTGAAGAGGAGGCTGCGGCGGCAAAGAAAAAAACCGAAGAGGATGCAGCGGCAAAAGCAAAGTTAGACGAGGAAGCTAAAAAGAAAGTAGAAGGAGGAGGCTGCAGTAAAGTTAACAGCTGAAGAGGAGGCAAAGAAAAAAGCTGAAGAGGAGGGCTGTTGCTGCTACTGCTGTCGATGAGTTAGAGTCGGGAGTAGATACGACCCGACACACCTATCACCACGTGGTCGTCCCATGAGTGATGCAGATCAAAAAGTTATGGTGGAAAAATGGGGAAGTTGGAGGCTGGAAGATAAGAAAGAACGACCCATTGAGGATTATTATTCCAGTTATCCCAATCGTGATGTTCCTCGAATTAAATTCCCTACCAATGCCTGGCAAACTGACAAGGAGTGGCTCTCAAAATTCCTTCCGGAAAGTATCTCATTAGTGGATCGTACCATTACTGCGATCTTGGACGAGTATGGGCAACCGAAGGACGGATCATCGGAATTGTTCCACGTTGAAAAGCATGAAGCATGGATCGACAAAATGGAAAAAGAGAAATGTAATTCGCAGTCTGGATGTACAACATCCACTAGTTGGGAAAATCTAAAGCGTAGACTTCTACATGCTGTGATGACTGAAGATATGTTTGTATTTGCAATGGGTGGACATTCATCGCAGCTGGGCACGGCAATCATTTCCAACAATCGTATACGTTACAAGTACAGTGGATTCTTGAAGGTGTTTTTTCTAGATTAGGTGTACGGCACCAATCTAGAAATTTTGGTCTTGGTGGTCTTGGTACTACTCAGACCGGACTTGCCACAAAGTCAATTCTTGGTCACGATGTAGATATGCTATTATGGGATTCCGGTACGTTTTACATTTCATTTTTGATAAATCTTACTGTGAGATGAGAACAAAGAAAAGTAGTTTGACTGCGGAAAAACGTAATCCTCGATGTTTCTAATCCTGTGTGCATATGTCTTATGTTGTTGTTTTATTGTTTCTTTATTTGAACCAAAAGGTATGACGGAAAAAGAGGCCAAAGCTCGAGATATGTTCTTCCGCCAAGGAATTTTGGGAGACGGAAAAGTTCCTATGATTATGTCGATGACAACAAGAAATGATGTGCTTGCCATGTTGAATAAAAATGCTGATGCTGATATTTTTATGGTTGGTGATCAAAGTTCACTGCCTCAGGCTGATACTTTAGAAGATGTCAAGAAAATGCCATGGGCGGCACAATATGTTCGTTGTGGTGGCGAAATATCAGGCATATGTCGTGAAAATGAATATAAAGGTGTTTGTTGGATTGATCGTGATGACTTTACACCTAAAACAAAGCAAAATGCCGCACCAGGTGGTCGAGCAAAGTGGCACCCTGGGAATAGAAAGCATCAACTACAAGGTCGGGCTATTGCATTTTCAATACTAGAAGCACTCAAAGAAGCATTGACCTTGTGGAACGAAGCAAAAGACTATGAACTCGCAGACGAGACCTGGCATGTCACACCTCTGTATGACAATGTCCGTACCAAGGTTGAAAATTTAAAACCTGATGTTGGCTCGTGTCGAGAATATGAAAGTCAGTTCTCTTCCTTCATGTGCAACACAGCAGTCAAAGCTCGCTCAGAATTTACTCCTAGAGCGTACCCAGATCACTCTAACATCCGTACCTTGATGCCACCAACTCAGGTCGAACATATAAATGATCCACCTGAAAGCGTTTATCAACCTCCAGATGTTTTCAACGAAAATCTACATCCTCCAGTTGGTGCCGTAGACGTCTTGAGTATCATTGAGGCCGGGGTTCCTTATAAATCAAATCTTTCTCCAGATTATTCACACTTCTATCCAAAACCAAAATTTGAAAAGAATCCAACCGTACCCGTCGGTAAGGGCTACCACCTAAATACTTATTCGGGGTTTTGTGACGGATCTGTAGATTCATGGTGTAACAAAGGTTCCGATCAAAATTGTCTCCTTTACAATCATAATGATGGAAGGAACGGTTTGATTATGGATTCATATTGTGGATGGATGGTGACTAATTTACCTGAATTAAAGCATGGCTTCATTGCCCTCAAGTTTGAATCATGGCATCCGTCCAAGTCTAATCCAAAGACGAAATCGTGGAACTCAGTGAATAATGAAAAACGAGAGCTATACGAGGAAAACGACAGAACCTTCTTAAGGTCTTCAGCTGATTTAAAGCAAGGGAATAGCGTTGGTTACCATGGAGTAGAAGAAAGAAATCTGAAAAAAGCCAAAGTACCAGACTATTGTAGTGATTTCCGATTTGAGTATTCGGTTGACGGAAAGGTGACATCGCTAACAAAGGATGAGTTCGTGAAAAGGACAGGTGTTATTCAACGAGTAGTAGAAGTGATACCAATCGTAGAAGATCCGAGCCTTACTGGTGGTGAAGAAAAGGAAATCGAATTTGCCTTCCGCATAACAGGTTGTGAAAATGACAAAACCTTCAGTGTAACGCACATCTACTGGGCCTGAGAGCAAATAATTTGGGGTTGTATTCTTATTATTTACTGTAGTTCTAATTTCTAGCAATTAATTAGTATTTGCTTTCTACATGGAATACAATCATACCATATAAATTTACTACTTATCTGTTATACTCCGTTCTTTGGTGGGGAGTATAGGAACCATTCTTACCTTCAGTCGATAGGGTCACAGATGATGAGAAAATCTTAGTCTACTTATTCCGTGGATTAATGCTCTGGGCAATACATACGATAAGAGCACAATGCATATATACAAATAAAGACGAGAATTGCAGCTACTGCTATATATATTCTTTTCGGAAATATTACCTCACTCATCAATTCATCTCACGAAATAAATATGCGAGCCCTCCGATCCAATCATTTGACAACAAAAGTCGACAAGTTTATCACCACAAGAAATATATCATGTAGAATCAAAAATTCACGCCCAAGTGCGAATCGTCAATTTTGTTGTTACTCTTAGTCTCTATGATCTTTGACAGTAATGAAGGAGAGCTAGGTATGAGGTCTTCATCACTAATTTTCTTGGTAGTGATACTACAGCTGAGTGTAGATACGGCTTGAATATGGTTCTGTAACGCATCTTCGTATGTTCTTAGTTTTGTTTCGCTGATGTACAAACGAAGTTGTAAGCCCTGAATCAAATTGGTATGCGCTATTCTTTCCTTTGTCAACTTCTGCTCTATATCTATTAAATTCTGTTCAAGAACTGCAACCCTTCCATCATCGTGCGTTTCCAATTCTATAGAGTCCATTGTACGAAATTCATTATCACTACTAGAATTCGAACTTGTAGGAAGCTTGTTTGAATTTTTCATGACGGAATAAGTGTTCTCCGTACAGGGATGATTTATGTTTATTGACGAGGAGTCTTTCTCATCTTGACTGTCGGGTAGTAGATCAGTAGTACTTGTAGCCCGATCATCGTTGTTTATTATTATATTTTCCTTTGCATGTAACATTGGTCTTTGTTCCCTTGTCACCGAGATAGACCGAGTCGTTTTGATGGGATTCGACGAATACTTCAAATCATCAACTTCTTCTTTATTTTCACCACAATCCAAATTAATGGTTGCTGTTGGACCTCCTTTTATCCTACTAGTGTGGCAATTATTTTTCTTGATTTCTACCCAAGATTTATCCTCCTCCACCGTACTTGTACTGTCGACGATGGAATTCTGTATTTTCATTGCCATAACTTCTTCTGTCGTCTTGGGTGATGTTTTATTATTACTAACAGGCTCCTCTTCGTCATTTTCTGGGGAGATTTTCGTTACAGGTATTTTCTGCAGTGAGCGGTTCTTTTTATGTTGTTTGTGTTTACTGTTAGTTCGTTGCTGATTGATTCCTTTAGATGATGATGACGACGACGACGATGATGATGATCGCGCTTCCTCTCTTAATAATGCATCTCTTGCTTCATTTGCTACGGATTCTAACTGTTCGCATACCTTCAATAGATCTTGATTTACTATTGCCTGTAGCTCTTTAGTCGGGTGAAGTCCTGCAGTCAATATAAAAATCTTTGGTGAGGGTTCTACAAGTAATGTATTTGTTTCTTTATCGCTGTTATTACTATTACTTCTACGATCGTCACTACTGCGCACTGCTGATGAGGCAAGATACTGTTTCTGAAAATCGGCAAAACGTTCATCTCTTATTGTACGAACCGATTTTTTTCGCTGATACAGTACTTCTTCGGCAATCAAAACCCCTACCAAGTAGACAAAGGTGGCATTTTAAATGCTCGTTGGTTCTCAGAAATTTCGAAAGAAGAAATTCTTCCCGATGCAAGTTCTTTGACCAGTTCTTCTGATGCTAATAATCGTGCCGCCATCTTGTCTATATCGTTTTTTGCGGTCCCTATCAAGAGCTTGAGTAACAAACAATTACTCTAGCTAGCTACTAACCAACTCTTCGTGATTGTCTATCTGTTATTTGATTTCTGAGTTAAAATTTCGTAAACAAACATTACTGTAATTAAAATGACATCAAATCAAAAAATACCTCTCTTGGATGATTCCAACGGTATTTTCACCGCAATTGAAACAAAAAGCTTCACTAGTACTTTCACCTTTTGAAAAGAACATAATAAAATCTTAGATCTTTCGTCCATCACGACATAACTTACTTATCTACTGTATTCTATTAGTAGCCACAACAAAATTGAGTTCGTCTCTTCCGAATAAATTTTATACCTTCATCTAATATTTTGACGTCGAACCAGCAAGATGTTGTCTCGTAGTATCGTTGCTCGTTTTATCATTGTGATTTGCCATTGCATTGTTGCGATTCTCCCTCGTGTCTGCTTCGCATACGGGTATGAAGCGACTTGGGAAAGTTTAGATCAGAGAGAAATTCCAAAGTGGTTTGGCAGTGGTAAAGTCGGAATTTTTATTCATTGGGGTGTATTCTCTGTTCCTGCTTTTAAATCAGAATGGTTCTGGTATAATTGGCAACAAGGAGGTGCGAAACATCATCAGCAAGAATACATTGATTTCATTGACAGAACCGAAAAAAAGGGATTCGCCTATTCTGAGTATGCGTCGCGCTTTGATGCAACATTCTACGAACCAGATTATTGGGCTGAGATATTTGCACAAGTGGAGCACAATATGTTGTCCTGACAAGCAAACATCATGAAGGCTTTTGTAATGGGATTCTCGTGAGATAGGAACGACATATATGTGGAATTCAATGGAAAAAGGTCCAAAACGCGATCTTGTTGGAGAGCTTGCGAAGGCAATCCGTAATCCTAAGGTAAAGTCGATTCAAACAAACAATCAGCTCAAGTTCGGTGTATATCACTCATTACTGGAATGGTACAATCCATTGCTTAAACATGATATTAATAACAACTTGACAAGTCATGTCTTTACTGACACGAAAACTATGCCCGAGCTGTACGAATTGGTCGAGAAATATAAACCTGAAATAATTTGGAGCGATGGGGATTGGAATGCAAATAGCGAGTATTGGAAGTCTAAAGAATTTTTGGCATGGCTTGCCACTAACTCTAGTGTCAAGGATAGTGTCGTATGGAACGACCGTTGGGGACAGATTCAAACTGCAAGCATGGTTCGTTTTTGAACTGCCATGATAGATATCTTCCCAACCGGACTAATGAACACAAATGGGAAAACGCTATGACCCTAGATAAGAATAGTTGGGGTTGGAATCGCAAGGCAAAAATTTCTGATTATTTGACAACGAAAGAACTGATCGATGAAATGGTAACGACAGTAGCACGAAATGGGAACATCTTAATCAATGTTGGACCAGCAGCAGATGGAACAATATCACCAATCTTTGTCGATCGACTTTTAGGATTAGGAGATTGGTTGAAAGTGAATGGTCAGGCTATTTACAACACTCAATCATGGAAGATATGTGATCAAGATTTGAATGATCACACTGTTTACTACACAAGAGATGATACACTATTGTACGCTCATTTGACTCAATGGCCTTTAGACAATCAAATACATCTACACTGTCCTGAAGCTTCGAATGATACAAGAGCCTTCATTTTGGGAGTACAGCACACCGATGAATCAGCCTCCGACGGTATAATATCGGGAATAGAAACAGACCATAGCCACAAAGACAAAGATCCGAAGATACCACCTGTCAGAATATTATCATCGCACTCGCGGCAACGAAAAGAAGAAGGAGTGGGAGGAGTTACGATTCAACTACCGTATATGAATCCGAGTCAACTACCATGTCAGCATGTTTGGGTTGTTGCGATGTCTGCTATCGATAATTTGGATGGCAATATTTTGACTGAATACAAGTAGCATTAATTGACTACGCTCTTTTTTTGTAGTGGTATTGAATATTTCTTTAAACTCTGTTATTATAATAATACAAAACTAATAATTTACATATAAACTACGGTAGAGCGGCACATATAGATATGTTCCTGAAACGGGGCCAGCTATCATTATTTTGGAAACACGAAATTTTGTTTTCATTCCCCCATTCTCATTCGTTTCGATCGATTGATTCTAGTACATTCAAATTAAAGAAAGCACAATAACGGTGACATCCAGGATTTCGTTTTGAGTTCATGATACTCGACTTGTGTTTCCATTAAAACTTCAATAGTTTTCGAGTGTTCATCATTCGCCGAGGCAAGTTTGTTCTCTGCTTGTGACAAAGCAAACTCTACTTCTTGAAGAACTTTTTTGATCTTAGCAATCTCATCATCTTTTAATGCTAATGATTTTGAATACTTAGTCTTCCTATCCTCGCCAGCCTGGTTGAGTTGGTGAATTTCCTTATCTTTATTGGCGAGCTGCATCATGTGATTAAGCTGATTACGCATAACTTCAAGGTGGGTGAATGTCATGGTTTTGCTATCCTTTTTCTTCTCCTTGGAGTTATCTCTCGTGTCAGATTTTACTTCTGTAGTGGCAGTCTCTGATGGCTGGTATTTAATAACAGGCTCCTGAAAAGTGACACTCTCACTGATAGATTCTCCCTTCAATTCATGGACTTGGCTTTCAATATCACTATGAGGCGAAAGAATGATATCACACGACTCATCATCTTCAGAGAGTGAATAGGTGATTGCTGCTTCGATCGTCGGTGTTGTGAATTTCTTGCTCCTATTATTATCATCGGCATTTGTACGAAAAATTCCATTCGACTTCTTTTTCTTAAGCGATGAGGAGTTAGAGTTCCTCTTATTGTGGCTTCGTAGGAGCTTGAAAAATTTTGGCATTTTGGTATATTGTTGCTGTATTAGTATGTTTACTGCAGTTTGTAGTGATTGTTGATTGTTGGCTTGAATTTTATGTGAAATTGATGTGTTGATTGATTACATATGTATGGTATTGTGTAAAACTTAAAACTTCAATTATTTCTTTACAAATGAAAATAAAGAAATTAGCGAAGCAAAAGAAAGGAAATTAAGATTCGAAAATAACGGCCAAATGTGAAAAGTGCGCGAAACGCGATCGATCCCGCCACGACTCATGAAAATTAGACTTGATTATTGAATAGCCACAGCAGCAAATCCCAAAACATTAATTAGTAATACCCCGCCAATACTAACGTCTAGATAGATACATCCTAAACCACTGTTTCTGAAGCCAGAGTTTTCGAATAAATAAATAATTAACCAATCATGAGTGATGGATCAATGTAAGAACGTATCCAATCGCTGGGATCATGACTAACTATAGGCAGTACCGTAACCTCTCTACACTATCTCTTGCTGTAAATAATATCTCACGTGTCCTGTCCTTTCCTTCTCAATTCTATCTGCTACTGCTACTATTATAGGTACCTTCGAATTAAGCGTCTCAATCAGACTTATTTTGTATTGTGTCAGGAGGATGATACGATCGGATATCTCAAAGAGCAGATCTCGATTGCAACGAAACACACAACAAAGGCGGAATATATGAGAATTATTCAACCGAAAGACAACGTACCATTAGAAGATGATGAAGAGAAAATTTCTAAATACGAAGAAATAAAAAATGAATCAGAACTGTACGTTGTATTTCAGATATCAGATGACGAATGGGAGGGTGTCCATATAGAAAAAACAGATGCAGACAATAATGAATAAATAATAAAAAAAATACCGATTTACTCTACTGTATTGGCATATATAATAATACCGATGATTCTATACTGTGTATGGCATATATAAAACAATATGACAGTAATAGAGGGAGAATAAAACTGATTTCATATTCTATATACAAACTATTCAATACATATCATTTTTAGTAACAGAATGGAATTTTTCTATTCTTTATTTTACTATATTTATACAATATATTCCCACATGGTGAATTATTATTAATTTTGAAAAAATGCCCATATTATGCATTCAAAATTTGCCCTTTGTTTCAAAGGCTGGACATTTTCTTAACTTGTAGGATTTCTTTCTTTCTTTCCTTTAACTTATTTGTGTGGAAGCGTGAAAAATGTTCCTTCTTTTATTTCTTTTCAATCATGTGAAAATCAAGGCAAAATGATATCAATTCATTCAACCTATCGTACACACGCTTGCTCTGTATATCCCCCGACAATCGTGCAATTTCTTTCCACTGAACTAGCATGATATCTTTTGTTAGTCCTACTTTTGCCGCGTGGTCCAGATAAACCAAGAAACGACCAACATCAGCCTGAACAGGGCCGTCCCTTTGCAAAAATGATTTCCCCGTAGTTGTAACAGTATATAATACATCATTGTTGCGGTCTAATGATTCTACTCCCTTACTTTCTGCTTTCGAAAATGTTAGATGCGGATTACCTACAGATTTTGTACCTTGAGAGTGCGCCTTATACCAATTTTGTTCGATGATAAAATCAAACATTTCTGGTAACGATAATTCCTTGGTAGTAGCAGCAGCTAAGGCTTCCTTTTCTTCCCCGTCATCAACAACACCATCAGAAGCACAGGCTAACAAAGATTTACATACCGTTTCCAACTTATTTTCATATCGACGAATAAATCCTGATAATCTATCCGTTTCTTTTATCATATGATATATACGGTCAGTAGAATGATGTTGTTGTTGCTGTGGTGACGGTGATAGAAGAGAAGGTTTCGTTCGATTGGTCACGTTGCTAACTTGAGAAACTGCACCCGTTTCACCCCCTCTTCGTATGACCATGGCTCGCTCTCTAGCTTGTTCAACTTTTCGTCTCTTTTCCGTCAGGGTTTTACTAGGACTATTATATGCGGGGAGGGTGTCGTCGTTCCCCCTTGTGCTACCGCTGTGCTAGTAATTGTATTCGTTTTACTTTCGTTGGGAGGTGAACTTGTTGCCAATGTTTCCTGTTCCTTCCCTTTCAAAGCAGCAGACAGCAACAACTTGTTTGGAAACGCATAAGCTTTTGGTGGATCAAATATGTTATCAAGCATACTGAGGGACATTTCATTCTGCAGGTCTACTGACTTTGGCTGGTGGAGCATTGCTAAGTGACTGGGCACCCCTTGTGCTACTACCGATGTGCTAATAATTGTACTCGTTTTACTTTCGTCGGGAGGTGAACTTGTTGCCAATGTTTCCTGTTCCTTCCCTTTCAAAGCAGCAGACAGCAACAACTTGTTTGGAAACGCGTAAGCTTTTGGTGGATCAAATATGTTATCAAGCGAGCTGAGGGACATTTCGTTCTGCAAGTCTACTGACTTTGGCTGGTGGAGCATTGCTAAATGACTAGGCACTGCACGGATACCATTATCATAAGCAAAAGAGGGCGTCACTGGTTCAGACGTACCAACTTCACTAGTTTCGTCTTCTTCTACAGTCAGCATTGTTTTCTTCTTGATTTCAATTCGTCCCGTTTCTTTCTCGGTCATTCTCTTAATTACTGCATCTTCCTCGACCTTTGCTTTTACCTCAGCCTTTGCCTTGGATTCTACTCGTTTCACTTCTTGATAGGCCTTTTCCTTAACTTCAACTTCGGCTTCAACCTCCGCCTTCGCTATTACCTCAGCTTCTATTTGTTCCCGCTCCTCCTCTCCTTGACTTTGTTTTGAACGGTATCGTCATTCTTATTGTTCTGTTGGTCATTCTCGGTCTCTCCTTCTTCTTCTGTTGATTCATCAGCCGACGAAGACGAAGACACCGACGACGATGATGATCCAGGTTGGGCTCCATCACCATCACCGTCACTATCACTATTGTCATCACCATTGTTATCATCCTTAATACTGTTTGTATCATCCGGTTCTTCGTCACTATCACTATTGTCATCACCATTGTTATCATCCTTGGTATTGTTTGTATCATCTGGTTCTTCGTCACTATCGCTATTGTCATCACCATTGTTATCATCCTTATTATTGTTTGTATCATCCGGTTCTTCGTCATTATCATTGTCGTTCTTGCTGCTCTCCTCATCATCGTGGCTGTCGTCATTAAACATGGTATCGTCATCATCGGACGAATTTTCGACAGTAGCATTAGTAATAGTAGTAGTAATATCTGGATCCTTGTCGCTGCCGTCATCCTCTTCATTTTTATCCTCAGTGTCGGCTTCACTTTCACTTTCACCCTCAACCTCAGCAGCTTCAAGACGTTTTCGCTCTTCCTCTGCCTTGGCTTTGGAAACAGCTTCAAGACGCTTCCCTTCTTCTTCAGCTATTCTTTCTTCCTCTGCTTTTGCAACAGCCTCAAGTCGTTTCGTTTCCTTGTCAGCTTTGACTTTTGCAACAACCTCAAGTCGTTTCATTTCTTCGTCAGCTTTAGCTTTGCAATGATATCAAGACGCTTTTGTTCTTTTTCGGCTTTTCTTTCTTTCTCCGCTTTTGCAACAGCCTCAAGACGTTTCTTTTCCTCGTCAGCTTTGGATTTTGCAACAGTCTCAAGACGTTTCCTTTCCTTGTCAGCTTTGGCTTTTGCAACAAACTCAAGTCGTTTCTTTTCTTCGTCAGCTTTTGCAACAGCCTCGCCTTCAGCTTCAATTCGTTTCCTTTCCTCCTCGGCCTTTCTATCAAATTCCAGTTCAAGGCTTTCCCCGTCAACTTCTCGTATACGACTTTTCTCGCCATTGAGCATCTTTTCATCGCTCACGTTACTATCTTCGGTGGTGTTTGTATCATTTCCTATCGGTAGATCAATGGTGGTAGCGTGCTCCCTCTTTTTGCGTTCGAATGCTTCTAGTTCAAGCGAAAACGCCCCTTTTCTTTGTCCCACTTTTCTTCCAGAGCACGAGCAATCTTTTTCAAGCGCTCTTCCTCTTCCAGTTCGATCTTCTTGCGTTCGACAGTAGCAACTTCTATTTTTTCCTGATCTAGTTTGTATTTGTCTCGTAGCTTTTTCTTCGCAGAAGCCAGCCATTTATCGTCACTTCTTTTGGTTTTCTTTATATCATTTTTGTCTTTTATTAGACTTCTTCTTTCTTCCTTGAAAGAAGAACTAAGTTGTCCCATTTCTTGTTGTAACCTTCCTTCGGTTGCAGATGCTATTTCGTCAAGATGGCGAGTTTCGTCGTTAAGTTCGTCTTGCCACTCAGCTGTTTTGCATTCGTGCTCAGTAGCTTTTTCTTTGATCTTTTTCAATTCCAACTTGATACCGTCCATATCCTTCTCGAGCTCTGTCTCTCTCAACTTGAATTCCGTCAATTTTGACTGTCTTAGTTTTTCCCTTTCTAGATCATTGTTTTTATTCTTACCACCACCAAAGCCGAAAAAGCCACGACCCTTATCCACGTCTGGATCTGTTTCAGCAATTTGCATTCCCGTGTCAGTATTATTCCGCACTAACTCAAGAATCCTCACTGCTGTTGCTAATTTTTCTTCTAGAATTTTGGTATTTCGCGAGAATTCGGTTTCATCGAGAAGAAATTGTGTTTCGATTTCTTCTCTCTCTTTTTCTAAATCGTCCCTTTCTAGTTTCTGTTTCGTGGTGAATGAACTAGACTCGTCTTCTATCCGCTTCAATTCTGATATTTTCTTGCCCTCTAAATCATTTAAAGCTTGGTCGATCTCCCGATCATCATCGAGCCACTTTTTGAGTAGAAGAGACGCTTCTTCCTCTAGACGAGCTTCGTCGATTCGGTGATCGTCTTCCAACTTTTTGGTTTCCACCAAGACTTTGTTATCAGTTGTTTTCTTCCCAACTTCTAATGCATCTGCATCATCCGAAATTTTCTGTTCATCAACTCGATGTTTGAATTCTAAAATCTGACCCATTTCTTTTAATCTAGCTTCTTCCTCGTCGAAATCTTCGACAAGATGGTTTTGCGTATGGTCAGTCTTGTTTGAGTCGAGATCTACCTCTACTTCTTTAGTATAAATGAACTCATTGTCCTCTCGGGAGCAATCAATCATATCTTTGGCGCTTTCCTCCAATATTGACCCACTAGTTGGCGTTAGGACACTCTGACTCGTTATTTTCGGGTCATTTATCTGTTCGTTTGGTGAGATCGATTCTGGAACTTCACCATCCGTATCCCTATGGTCATTCTCGGATTCTGATCGTAGATCGGTGCTAGAACTTTCGTCTTCGACAAGGTCTGGCGTGACTTTACTTCCATTATTGAGTGTCAATTTAGCAGAAACAGGAGTCGCAGAAGACCCTAGACTTTCCTTAGACTGACGTTCTTCATATGCGTCATTATTCCTCGTTTCCAGCTCAGATTGCTTTCCTACCGCTGGCTTGGACCGAGACTGTGGTTCTCTGTCCGCCTCAGATGCATCGCTGAATGCAACAGAGTCTTCAGCGACTAGTGAGAATTCTGTCACAGTACTGCGACGAACGTCAACGTCAACAGATATCTTCATAATATCTTCGTTGTCTTCGTCAACTTCGTTTGTATTTCCCTTTAAATAGGAAGCAGCAGCAATACATAAGATCTTTGTGAGATCGGGTGATATTTCCCTGTCGGCAGATCCTAAATATTTTTCCGCCTCTTCTATCAAAGAATAGCTGCATATAGTCTTTGCCACGGAAGGAAAATAAACAAACTCGTTATTTTCTGCGTCAAAATACTTCTTTGCGTATGCTACATCAAGCGCAGCTTTTTGCAAGGCAGCTGCAACATCGGCATCGAGAGTTGCGCCAGTCTCTTCTTGCTGACTTATCCCAAGCATTATTGAGGCAGTTCGTCCTTTATTGTTCTTTCTCTCTTCGCTATTTCAACAGATTCATCCGTATTTCTGCCATCATCAAGAATACCGATATGGTTTTTTTCTTGATGAATATATCATTCTCGTCTACCTCATCCTCACCCTTCAGGCGCAAGCTGCAATAGTACAAAGAGCTGTCACGATCTCGAAAGGCAGCTCCTCACCAGAGTTTTTTTCGGCTTCTTCAATGAGAGGAAAATCGTACGCGGCTTTTGCAACAGACGGTAGTAAATGTACTCTCCTTTGCTCGAATCTTTGTACTTCTTGGTCAACGCTACATTCATGGCGCCGCTTGTCAGCGCAGCAATCGTTTCTGTATCGACTAGTTCCTTGAGTTCTTCTTTTTCTGCCTCTTCAATCATACTATACAAATCTTCTTCTATTTCTTCTTTCTCCATTCAAGCTCTTTAGGATCCTTCACGGATATTTTCAAGGGTCTCTCACTGTTTACCATTGGTAAATCTGCTCTTACATCTTGTAACTGACTAAAAGAAAAGTTGGAATCGCCGTTAAAAAGTGAAGAATGTAAGGATGATTCTCTTTCGACTAAAAAGTTGCTTTCTTCCTTACCAGTACTAAAATTGATATCATTTCCAAAGGAAAGTGAATTGTTTCCTTGGGAATTATCATTTACTTCGGAAACATCATTTGCAACAAACTTGGTGTTACCATTTTTCAAACCAGTTACATCGCCCATGGACAGTGAACTATCTCCTTGGGAATTATCATCACTTACTTCGGAACCATCATTCGCAGCAGATGCATTGTTTAAGCAGTTTAAATCGCCGATGGACACTGAAATATCTTCTTGAGAAAATTCATTGATGGAGGCACCAGCTGCAGAGGTAGCATCAGTTATGTCACGATCACTGTTAAAATCAGCAAAACCACCCATAGACATTGAATTGTCCCCTTTGTATTCGTCGGAGGCAGCACTGCTAGCCGTGTCGTTATTCAAAAATCCTTGTACGCTTGATGATCTGTTGTCATCGGGAATAGATCGCTCTTCTGTAGACAAGCTTTCAACTTCTACTATCGTCTGCTCTTGATTCTCTCCCGCATCAAAATCTTCAAGGTCCAGAAGTTCATCTTGAGTAAGTTCTTCCCCAAGTCTATCCCTCACTGCTAATTCCAATAGGTACAACCGGTCTTCGTCAACATTTTTTCCACTCTCTTGTCTGGCTAGCGTTTCGTTATATTCTCCTGTATATAGAGCAAACCTTTCCTCCCGAAGTACATCGTAATTTGAATCACTGGGATCATCAACAATGGACTCTTCCCTACTAAGATCACTCTCGTGTAGTGCTGAGACGTATTCTGAATTTTCTTGCCTGGCTAATAAACTTTCATACATTGACGACTCAGACTCGTCACCCTTCTCGCTAGTTTCTGGAAGTAATTCTGCTTTATTTTGACCATGCGTTGATGTTTCCTCCATCTCTTCTATAAAAGATTCTTCATCTGAATCATTCGTTTCTAAATAAAATTCCTCTTCATCCCCTTCTTCTCCTTTTACTTCGGATTTCATTCTAGTTGACTCTAACGACTGATGGTGTGAGGAGTTGGTGTGCCTTGACAATAGAAATTCTTCAATCGCTTCTGTTTTGTGCTTCGAATTTCTTTCTTGTTGTGACATCTGGTGATTGTTATCTTCTACTTCTATGTTTGGCTTATTCTTCGTCAAAGCATCCTCTTCCAATTGCTTTGTATGGACCCGATACCAGTATTGTTGCTTTAGGTACTTATATAAATCCTTCGGAGTTGACCTACGCAACATGGTCTCAACGTCATTATCGGGATCGTTCTCACCGTATATAGTTTGACTAAGCCGACGGATAGCGTAAATATAATCATCTGGTTCATCCGCATCCCGATCTAACCACCTTTCAACCTGCACCTCGTCATCAACAATTTTACTATCGACGACGTCGGCAGCTAGCTTGCTTTCACGGTTCGCATTACTACTATCGCCCTTTTTCATTGGATTCCACGCATCATCATCACCATCATCATTAAAAGATTCTTCCCATTTAGGCTCTTTTTCTTCTCGATTGACGTCGTCGTCGTAGTAGTCGTCGTCGTCATTCTCCGACCCGAAAGCATTGTCATCATCGGCATCAAAGGCTTCCCAAACGTCTTTCGAAACATTATTCCTCCTTCTTATACTACTACTACTGCTGCTGTTGCTAATATGGTCTGATGTATTAGATATGACAAGTTCTGGACTATTCCGTACTTCATTACTGTATTGACTATCCGATATATCATCGTGGTCGTCGTTGTTATTTTCACCACTGAGCATCATATTTCGGACACGCTGAAGCATTTCTTCATTTTTGCTTATACCATTGTCTACTTCATCGTCATATTCTTCATATTCGTCACTGTCATCCTCTTCTGACACTATTTCAACTTCATCGTCATCAGATACAGCTTCCTCCGATATATCATCATCATCAGTACTATTTTCATCAGTCAGCATCCTAATTCGGACACGTTGAAGCATTTTGTCGTTTTTGATTCTATCATTATTTTCTTCTACATCATCTTCCTCGCCCTCTTCTAACACTATTTCTTCCTCGTCTGACTCTATTTCGCTTTCATCGTCGTCAACAATGTCATCAGATACATCTTCCCAAGCTTCTGATTCTGATTCAGAATCATCTTCATCAAAATCATCATTTTCATCATCAATTTCTGGTTGTTGCTGCTGTTGGCGTTGTTGTTTCTGAAAATGAGCAAATTCTAATTCTGCTTCCTCGTCTTCCGATGTTTCGTCGTCGTAATAGTCGTCATTCTCCTCCTTCTCGTCATTATAATGATCGACAATGGTAGCAGATGTTTCACCAGCAGGAACAGTCGTCATTATTTTTATACGCTGTTCTTTTTCTCTCTCTCTATCTGTGTATATAGTACTTGTAATTATCTGTGGTTACCAAACGATGTCAATTTTTGCAACGATATAATAATAATCCTCTCGACCAAAAATAAAGGCGATGTTCTATGTTATTTCTTCTTCTTTTAGGTCGCCTCCTTTTGAATACTTCAAAGTAAAGAAGTAAAATTATTTATTCTGTGGGACGAGAAGCAACAGTAATACTTGCAATGTAGTGCGGGGAACTGCTTCGCAATTGAAAGATGAAATCAGTATGTGAGACAGTATGCTATCGATTAACCTTCATGCATTCGTGTTACTATTAAACTTTATTATACTGTAGTCGGTGGTAGTACTTTTCCTAAATCATATTTGTCAACATTCTTCACATACTTTTTGATTATTCTTACATTAAAACTTTACAATCATCGCTAATCTTGTCGTAATTTTAATCATGCCCAAGGATACTAAAAACGGTCATTTACAATTTCCTCGACAAGAAAGTCAAAGATATGTCACTAATTGAACATACTATTAGTATGTATACTATATAGTACTCTTATATATAAAACAAACATACATACTAAGGGTCATACTAAGCAAGCCAGGGATTGTGTTGTGTAACAAAGAGAGTGGAGGGTGTACCTATACTCTAGCTACAGCTCCTAGAAGCCAGTTGAACCATAGATACCTGTATTAAGTAACTCTAGCTAGAGCTCCTAGAAGCCAGTAGGACCATAGATACCTGTATTAAGTAATATACAAATGTTATAAACTGCTCTTCTTTTGTGAAAATATTATGATTATTAATCATTCTGAGATATATATACATTCTTTTTGGGTTGGGTGCGTGGAACATGTATTAGTAGCTAGTCACAAGCCAGCAATGATAAAAGAAGCTACATACAATATATAAAGAGAAGCAAGAAAGGAGCTCTATATGAGTGCAATTTTCCTCACAATTAAGCAAATTTTTCATCCTATCTTTTTTGTATAGTGCGTGTATGTGTAACCACCTCTTGGTTGATTTCAGATGGATAATTTACCTATAGATACGCTGTACACAAGTATGTCCCAGCTCTGCACTAAGAGGAAAAGTTCAATAGCTTGTCCTATCTGAAAGGTTATCAAGGAAGAATAGTAGGATCCTAACTAGCCTATTAGTTTGTTTCCCAAGTGGAGTAGTATTATATACAAAAGTATATTATGTACTCTACTTTGTAAGGAATACTATATAACCGTCACTCATCGTGGGCAGCAATATCGAAGTATTAGTATGTATCTACCCAAACGATATCATTTATTTGGTGGAGTTTTAAATTTATTTTTATTATTGAACAAGATCATAATATTTTATCTGTACTAATAATATTCGGAAACTAATGCAAAATATTGTTACACCTCTCATTCAATAAACGCAGAATTTATTATTTCTTGCTCGATCAATCATGATGTGATGTATTGCTCATATACAAAACTATCATTTATTAACAAATTTAATAAATAATAATTTTAATCGCGATCAGACTGACTGTCATCGTCAGATCCTCCTCCCCCTGGTGATCTAGATCTTGATCTGCTTCTACTAGACCTACGACTAGACTTTCGTGACGAACGTTTCCGTTCTCGACGATCTCGTCGATCTCTCTTTCTCGATCGTCTCTCATCTCGGTCCTGATCACGCCGTTCCTCTGCCACACGACAACGATCCGTTTCCGAATCCGCCTCTAAGCTCCGGATCATACAAATAGGAACCGGCTTCGCATGGAGGAAGTTACAAAATCCACCTCTCTTACAGGCCTCTTCATCAAAATCACGGCAACGTGCCTCACGGAAATCCGTCACCGGAGAAAATTCTACTTCCATCTTCCTGCCGTCGTACAAGCGACCATTCATAGCCTGCATCGCATCACTCGCATCTTCTTCATTGAAAAATTTACAATACACGTGACCAATCATATGATCACCTAAGTTGTCACAGATATGTAACTCATCAATCCTCCCGCATTTTGATAATTCCAAAAACATTTCTTCGTAAAAGATCAGAAATTCTTCAAAGGCCTTTCTTTCGTCAGTCGATTTATTATTATTATTATTACTATTATTGTCCCCACCGGCGTTCTTGTTGGGTGATGCTGATGCTGATGGAGCCTCGGGGTGACGATACACATGTTTGATCAGAATCGTCGGAGAGAAGGCCGGTCGGTGGTGCAATCGACTGCATCGATCCGAATGTCGACAGGCACCAATCTTGAAATAAAAGGGACAATTGACCTTATCTTCTTCGGTTCCATGGATACGAGCTAAATGTTTTGCCATTTTTGTGTGTTGTTTAATTAATTAATTGTATATGGGTGATTTATTAGGTGATAGTATGCGGTATGCGGTATGCGGTATGTGGTTACTTCTATAATTTATTGTTTTCAGAAATGCTTTTTTCAACTGCGTACAAATATCAATTTACAAAATGTAGGTTATCGTCACTTGTAAGCAAGGATGGGATGGAATATTCTAGAGTGTAACAAGGTTAAAAGTCTACCCTTGCTTCTTGTCTTCTTGTTGTCTTTTGTTGTTATTGTTGTTTATTGTACCTCGTTACCGTACGGTGTAGTACGTAAAGGTGATTAATTTAGTGGATAAAAATGTATGATAAAAAACGTATCCCCCAAATTTAAAAATGCACGACTCGAATTCGTTGATAAGAGACTGAATAATTGAAAACATAGATGAGACTGAAGAAGTAAGTTAGCGGTCACTTTTATTTATATATTGTACTGTACAACACATCATAATATATCGAGCAATTGATGAACAGGCCAGTATTGAAGACGCACTCATCTCATCCTAATCAACAACATACTGCATATTACTACCATTATTGTATAAATCAATAGGCAGACCTAACAACAAATAAAGATGCCACTCTGGGATGCAATCAGCGCTTCCACCAGAAATTTAGGTGACAGTGCTACGAACCATGCTAAAAAAGCGAAGCTGAGAACGGTAAGTATATAAGACTTCATTTTTACTCGGGAATATTCTTGAATCTGAAATATATATTTTTAATTCTGAATTTCTCTCATATATAATATTTACTTTATTTTATATACCATTCAATTCAATTCGATTCAATTTGCCATTACACATCGAAATAATAATAAAAATATAATAAAGGACATTGTGTTAGTGGAACGATCCATTGATAATCGAAAACGATCCTTTGGAGTAGCGATGTATGATTATTTAAGTCCATTAACACAATCACAGAATTTTTATGCCGCGGGGGACAAACTAACAACGTTAGTACGACCACTCATGATTACGGCTCAAAAAGAAATTTTAGCATTAGCAGCCCGGCGGGTGACACAAAAGGAAGAATTAGCAAAAGCAGAAACGAATCGTGCAGCGGCCTTTCCCACCAAATCAGAATCGGTCGGACAGTCCCTATTTAATTTTGGTAAGGCGGGATACTTACATGGCGGGGAAACGAAAATGAAAGCAGAATTATCGATCACGGATCGATTAATGAAAGGCCATAAGGAAGATTTTGGTGTAGCATTATTTGATGCCTTTGTGTATGCGGAAGATCAGGAAGGATTTTTACCCACCGATCGTCAAATTAGGAACGTCTACGATACAGCCAGGGGGGATATAGATGCCTTGGACAAACAAAAGAAAGCAAAAGAAGAAGAAATAGTTGCATTGGGAGGAAAAAGAATATCAGATAATAATAATGATATTAGTGGCATGGTACAAGAAACGACAACTACATCAATCGCACCGGCAACCGCAAATACCAACCACAACAACAACAATTTCACCAGTTATGGAGCAACCTCTGGGGAACTACCACAATCAGCACCGGCATCGATGTTTGCCACCACTCACACTCAGCAACCTCCACTGGATCCATTTATGGCACCTCCACAATTAGCAACAACACCGATGTATACAACCCCTCAACTGCAGCAGCAGCCTCCACATCATGATCCATTTATGGCACCTCCTTCAGGAGGAGGAGGATCCGGAGATCCCACTGGTTTTATGGACTTTAATTCTCCTTCTAATCCAGCAGCTGCTACAGGGTATTCAGATAACAATACACAAGAAAAACGATCCTCAGATCTTCTTCTTGATTTTTAACAAGAATTGTGCAATAAATAATATTATACAGGATATTAGTAGTATCGATTTGAAAAAATTGATATATTTAATCTGCACAATAAGAAGAAATCAATCTGTCAGATAAGAAAAGTCCTTCATCATTATCGCGTGTTTATTTATTTCTCTATCAGTTATTTTTTATTTTACAGTACTGTATATAATTTAAGCATCATCATTTTTGTACTTCTTCTTTTATATCATTATTATTTGTTACTGCTGCTGTTGGTGTTGTTGTTCTTGTGGTTGTTTTCGATTGGAACCACCATTTTGACTTTTTATGTATATGTTTACCAGCAACAAAACCTGCCTTTTCTTTTGCTTTATCATATTCATGTGCCCCAACAACATCTTTATCTTTAGCGTAACCCATCTTTATTTTATTTTGTTTTGTATTTGGTTGGTTTTGGAGCAGTAATAATAACAATGAAAACAGTAGTAGTGGTAAAAGAATAGAATAGAATAGAATAGAATAGCAAATGAATAAAACGAATCATAAATGAATTTCAATAATAACACTTTACCCTTCAAATTGTGTGTACACTTACATCATTTAAATTTTCCTTTGACATTAGTTGACGATCCATCCTACATTGAAGGTAATCTTTTGAAACTTCTTTACATTTATGATGTACGTCATTTGAATCATTCAGACATGACAGGTATTTCTGTGTAGAATGAATTTAAAGTTAAAAAATAGGAATAGAAATAGAAATAGAAACAAAGTGCAGAACAGTATTTATGATGATGATGATAGAAAGTGTAAGAATATATAATGTCAGAGATGAGAGTTGTTATTGCTGCTGCATTATTACAGTTATTTAGTTTATTCGATCATTTTCTTCAATATTGAATGTTACGTCACGTCACGTCACGTCATGTCAGATTAAGTAGCATAGACAAAGGTGCGGTGAATAATATGCGAATGAATAATCTAAAAATAATACATATACGTATACGTATACTTGCCTTTATAAAGGGTTTACATTCATCATCATGATCAAGAGGGAATACTCCTCGTTGAGGTGGTTTTACGTATTGTTTCGATGTGCTAAAATTCATAGCCGACATGATAGAGATATTATGATATGATATTGAATATCGAATGGCAATAATGCAATGCAATGCAATTCAATGCAGTTCCTGGAATCAAATCGAATCGAATCGAATCGAATTGAATTGAATTGAGTCAAATCAATGCTCAATAGCGATCGGAATCTACTAATAATCTATCTGTTAACGTAGTATCAACTGCTTGCACTTCTGTATTAACTTTGTCGTGCATTACTTTTAGACTTTTAAACTTCGTAGGTTTATATTGTTATATGATTGATGATGGATGATGGGGTCAACAAAAATTAGAAGAATCGAAAACATGAAACAATAAATCGAAGCAGAGAAAGAGATTGCGGGAGAATGTGTTTGATCGAGTGAGTCGAGTCGGAGTTTTAGGTGAGTCACTCGTGGCGCGAATGATGTCTTCAATTAGTATTTATTTACTGTTTCTTTTTATGAACATTTAGAAAATCAATGACTGCTTTTGGATTCTGTTGAATGAGGCAATCTAACGGACCAAATAGCTTACCTCTCTTCTGATATACCTTGAGTTCATCCCAACTATACGAATTCCAACCTTCACATTTTTCCTGTTCCATATTTTCTGGTCTTTGTATAGGATCTGTTATTTTACACGTCGCTAGCATAAATATTGTCACGTAGTGTTTGTTCTCTGATGGCATAGGATCATTTGTAGTGTGTCCATATATTGGTATTTCAAGATCCAAATTGCATTCTTCTTTTACCTCTCGTTTTGCACAATCTTCCCAACTTTCGAACATTTCAAGATGTCCTCTGAATAATCAATTAATTAATTAATTGATAGCACAAAAAACGAACTGTTTCAGTAGACTATTTTAGTAAAAAGGGAGATCATTTTCCTTTCAATTAAAGTTGACTTGAATTCTCACTTCATGAATAAATTATGATAATAAAAACTTACCCCAAATATTTATAAAATACTGTCACCATTCTAATTGTGACGAAAAAGTGAAGAAATTATGTGTGCAAGTTAGTGCAATTTGCAAGATCTTTCTTTAAGAACATCATGAA